>CATIWR010017239.1:0-44508 GCA_949677035.1 Omphalea diandra | reverse complement strand
ATATATATATATATATATATATATATATATATATATATATATATATATATATATATATATATATATATATATAAGAAATTCTAGCTACCACTTAATATTTTTGTATCTTCAAATTCGTCATTCTCTCAATTTGAAACCTTAGCCTTCATTTATATTCTAGCTTTATGTGTATATATTTATATATATGCACACATACATGTGTGTATGTGTGTGTGTATACATATACATATATATGCATACATACAAACACATACATATATACACACATATGTGTATGTGTGTGTATAAATAGACATATATATGTACACACACACACACACATCTGTGCATAAGAAATTCAGCTACTGCTTCATATTTTTGTATCTTCATCTTCATTCTCTCAAAATAAAACCTTAGCCTTCATTTATATTGTATATTCCATTTGAGATATTTTTATATTATTTACTAGTTAACACAAAAACTAATGTTGCATAAATATAATAACATGAGAAAATGGGGAAACGAGAAACATTATATGGGTAAATGACATTTTATAAAATATAGGTGAAAAAATATAGAAAAAATAGATTTTTTGAAACATGAAAATGTGCCCTAAACGTGACAACGTGACTCAACTAAAGTTTTCATGCAACATTGACAACATCTATATTGTTCTTGCAATAGCAACTGTGTGCACAGGTCTATTCGATAATTGAAGATCTCAAATGCATTTATCCTTAATGACTGCCGCTCCCCTAATGGTTTTGCTAGCTGCCTTGGGAATAATCTAATTTCATGGACAACTAAAAAGCAATCTACAGTGACAAATTTTCAGCTAAAAGTGAGTATAAAGCTTTAGGTCGCAATTTCCACTTGCAGAACTTAGATTTTTAACACCAACATCGACAATTTTATGGTGTGATAATGGCTGAAATTTTATCTTACTACCAATCCTATCATTCACGTTTGAACAAAATATATGGAGCTTGATTATCATTTTGTCCATAAGCTAATTACTTAAAGTTCATTGCAAGTGTCGACCAAGTAACGAACATCTTCAATAAACCGCTAGGTCATCGACTCTTTGATCATCATCAAAACAAACTATTGTACATAATTTATATTGTGGACACCCTGGTCTTTGTATTAATACACATTTCTTTTTTTGCATTTTCATTAGGTTTTTTTTTTAGTCATACGTGTGGTTTTTATAACGAAGTTATTCAAATTTTGTAGAATCTATGATTTTAAAGTTTCTTAGCTATGATTTTTTTGCTGTGAAGGTTTTCTTTTCAACTTCAAGTTTTCGCTAAGAGTTTTTTGTTCTCATAATTTAATTTTCAGTTGCGATGTTTTTACAATTCTATCTAATTAAAGTTCTCATAATTTTCTTTTTAGCTACGATTTTTTATTAAATTTTTAATCAAGATCTTTTGTTTTTGAAATCATGGAATAAATGTGATCTTTTGTTTTACATTATGAAATCATGAAATTTTTGTTCGACATATTTTTATACTTATTTTTTTTAAAGGCCGGTACATTTGTTTTGAATTGTAGGTACAATATTATTGAACTATAGATCTATTAAAATTTTATTCTAATTGTGATGTATTAATGTACCTATTTTTTAATACTAATGTGTTTTAATACCAATGTATCTGCATGTTTTATACATGTACTTATCTATGAATGTAAATGGATACAAAGAAATAATAAGATTTTAAATGAAATTTTGAAGTAAGAAATTAATAAACACTGCATGTTTGAATTTCACTTCATTAACAACCTCAAAATCAAAAAAAAAACAAAAAACAAAAAACAAAAAAAAAACTTCTGCTAAAAATTTCAATCAATGTAGTACAATCACTCTCATCCAGTTTTGTCAAATTATCCAACATCAAGTGATTACAAGAATCCCTATAAGTAAAACCAGCAAATGGTGAGCTGCCAAATTACTTTTGTAGTAATCTCATGCCATTAGCCACACCAACACCACTTTTTTTTTTTTTTAATTGAATAAGATAATTTAGTTAGTTTGCTATAATTTCTACAAAACCTGAAAATCAACCATATAGATTGATAATATAAGGAGGTACATTACAAACAAACTGCATCATAATAATAACAAGATGCATTAATAATATACATACTTATATAAAAAAAAGAGCTGAGATTCTTAACTTGAAGAACTAAGATCACATGAAAATTATTGTTTTTCATATTCTCATCCACTAATGCTTCTATCACTACCATAATACTATCTTAATAAAAATGAACAAAAACAATGCAAATCTTCCAATGTAAACAAATAATACACAAACAAAAAAGTCACTAATAATAGCAAAAATCATGAAAAAAAATTATATAAAAAATTAGAACAAAAATTTGTATTAGTAGATATTCTGAGAAAATCGATAATGAACAACAATGGCTAATCTTTCCATTATAGAAAAATGTTGAAAAAAAAAAACTCAATGATTTGTGTTCATCTTCTAAAAAACCCACAACTAAAAAGGAAACTTTGAAAAAAAAAAAAAAAGAAAGCTCAAACTCTGGACGAAGAATCTAGATGAAGGTGTGTAATTAATATTATTAATAAATTTGTTTGTAGGCTTGATTTATAAGAAAATTAGGTGTGTACAAATCAACATGTTTTTGGAAGAAGATACATGAGTGATAGGTTTAGGGTTTTTAAGTGAAACGACAAGTATTGGTCTTGGACTCATGATGTATCTTGGACATGGGTCTAGGATATATGTATTAATATATTGTAACATTATTCAAGAAAGATATAATACACACCAGACACATAAATTCAATGTTAGGCATATATGTAAATAATTATGTATTATGACTGTCAAATATGTCATAAGGTGTGGGCCTTTAATATGTAGAAACCTAGAGTTATACCTATTTTGTAATGGGTAAAATAAGTAATATATATTCTAAAAGGTAATATATATGTATATATCTCTATGTGTGTGGATTAATGAGAAATTACTTCTTTTTATTTACTTGATCAATTGAAATTTAAGATTTTGTTATTGGGTTTATTTATTATTTTGGGAGATCTTTTTGGTTGGTTATCCTATTTTTGTTTAGATTCAATTTTTTATGAAATTAAGATCTAAGTATAGATACGAATTTAATTTTGGCTTCATTAATTTAGGGTTTTGATTTGATTTACATATATGTATATATCATATGACCATAAAGTAAATAAATTAATAATTTATTTTATGAATAATTTTTTGTTCTTTTTTTATAAGAATTATGAATACTTGGATGAAATTAAGATTTTTGTATAGCATTTTTTTTTTTGGATATGCAAAATATTATTATATGGTTGCATATTGAATACACGCTTTAATGGTTTGATTCAAAATTGTTGGCTTTATTCTAATGGATAGATTCAATGATCCTAGTTTTTTTCTTATTTCGAACATGCAAGTGCCTATGTATGATATGTATTGGCTTTGGACAAGTAATTGTTAGATATGAATTTGTTTTATTATTGACCATGGCTGTCACTGTGAATGGCTTTAGTTTCATAGGTAACGTTGTAATAAAAGATGAAGTGAATATTAATTTTTCAGGGTAATGTTTTGTGGTTACAAAAGGTATTATTATTATTATTATTATTATTATTATTATTATTATTATTATTATTATTATTATTATTATTATTATTATTAATTACAGTTGATTTAAAGATAATTTAATTCAATTTTAAATTCAAATATTGGTTATATATATAGGGTTCAATTAATTGAAACAATATGTCACCAAAAGTGTCCTTTCTTATAGAAATTAATTTGTCTCAAAATATAAATGGTTATGTACATGTAATTTATGTGAACATTGATCAGTTCAAAAGAATATCATATTTGACAATATAGCATGTGTACTTGTGGCAATAAAAAGCATGATAATTACTCAATTTTTTAATGTAAATAATACATTGGCCTAAAAGAAAATTTATTATTTGATATATTCTTATTGTCAGTGTTTGATTACTACACCAAGATATCACTTACAAGTTAATATTTTGTCCAAAGATAAAATATTAATGGAGTAGCAAGTATCTTGAAATGGGATTTACCTTTATTTTGAATTTATTATTGTGATATTTGATTTTGAGACTTATCTAAGCTTGTTTTGCTTATTTGTTATTATTTGTTTTGTTATGACTCTAGATAATATTACTACCAACATTAATTCAATTCCTATGTTGAATGGCTCTAACTTCAAGTTATGGCAAGGGAACTTCTTAATCGTTCTCAGAGTCATGGATCTTAACCTTGTGTTACTGGTTGATTCTCCTCCACATATTACTACTAAGAGTATCTTTGATGAAAAGAGGGATAAGTAAAGGTGGGAGAAATCAAATTGCATATGTATGATGATTATGAAGAGGGCCATTCTTGAAGCATTTAAGGGCACAATGTTTAAAAAGATTACTACAGCTAAAGAGTTTCTTATAGATATTCAAAATATATTTGTTAAGAATAAAATGGCTAAAATAGGTACACTATTAATAACTCTCATTTCAATGAGGTATAATGGTAATGACAATATCAGGGATTACATCTTAGAGATGTCTCACATTGGTTTTAAGCTAAAAACACTCAAACTTGATCTCTTTGAGGACTTGTTAGTGTATTAAGTTCTTATATCTCTTTTAACATAGTTAATCAGTTTAAAGTGAGCTATAACTATTAGAAATAGACTTGGTCCCTAAATCAACTTATATCGCACTATGTTCAAGAAAAGGAAAGGTTAAAGCAAGACAAGAGAGAAAGTGCTCACCTAGGCTCAACATTTAAAGGAAAGGACAAGGGAAAGAAAAAGGAAGAAGGATAAGGACATTGCACATATAACACCTTAAAAGAAACAGTTGTATAAATCAAGTAAACCGTAAGGTAATGGTTGTTTCTTTTATCGAGTTGAAGGGCATAAGAAGAAGCAATGCACTAATTATCATGCATGGTGTACTATGAAAGGTAAGCTTGTTAATAGAGTTTATTCTTATGTTAATTTAACTTTGGTGTCTAGGCACACTTGGTGGATAGATTATGGTGTAACAATGCACGTTAGTGTGTCTATGTAGGGTTGTCTAAGTTATCGAGAGCCAAATGATGATGAAAGATACATCTATATAGGAGACGAAAACATAGTTAAAGTAAAGGCAATAAAAAATTTAGATTATTATTAAGAAATGAAAATTATTTGGATATTGATGAGACATTTATTATACGATCTTTTAGATGGAATTTGATTTTTATTTTTATTTTAGACAATTCTAGTTATTCTTGTCTATTTGGAAATAAAAAATTTATATTGTTTCAAGATGAATCAAAATTATTTGGTTTTAGTTACTTATCAACTATGATATTCTTTATTTATTCGATGTAACTGCCTCTTTTAATGAATCTTTGCAGTTAAGTACATGAGGTATAAAAAAAAATTAACCAATGTGAATTCTGCATCATTATGGTAGAATAGATTAGGTCATCTCTCTAGGTAGAGAATTGAGAGACTTGTCTCAATGGATCTCTTGATTCTTTTGATTGTATAGATTTTGATATTTGTGTTAGCTGCATAAAAGGAAAGCAAATCAATAAAAGGAGATTTAAAGCCAACAAGAATTCATGCATCTTATAACTTATACATACAAACATTTATGGGACATTTCCTACAAATGCTTGGAATGGTCAACAATATTTTATAATGTTCACAGACAATGTTTCAAGATATGGCTTTATTTATCTAATTCATGAAAAGTCATGGTCACTGGATGTGTTCAAAAGTTATAAGGCTGAAGTTGAGAACCAACTCAACAAAAGGATTAAAAGCATTAGATCTTACCTAGTTGTGAATACTGTGGAAGATATGATAGTTTAGGTGAACAACGTCCAAGACCATTTACTAAATTCCCAAAGGAATGTGATATCATTCCATAATACACCATGCCATGTTCATCCACTATTAACGATGCTGTTGAAAAATGAAATAGGACATTTAAGGACATAATAAGAAGTATGATTTCTCATTCTACCTTACCAGAATCACTATGGGGAAAAGAAATTAAGACTGTAGCTTTTATCCTTAACAGGGTTCCAACAAAAGTAACTGCTAAAACTCCTTATGAGCTTTACATAGGCAAAAAGCCCAGTTTAAAGCACTTACACATTTGGGGTTGTCTAGCTAAAGCAAGTCGTTAAAGTCCTAATGAAAAGAAACTAGACTCAATGACAGTGAATTGCTATTTTATTGAATACTCTGAAAGATCCCAGGGGTACAAGTTTATGACCCCACATCTCAGTCAATTTTTGTGTCAAGAAATGCTTGATTCTTTGACGATGTTGAGTTTGCCAAGGGAGATACAGTTAGGAACTTTGTCTTTGAAGAGACATTAATCAAGATCTCATTCTTGACTTTATTGAAGACACAACAAATCAAAATAATGTCGAAAAACCTCTTGTTCAAGAAGAACAAACTTTACCACCTCAAGAAGCCATTAAAGTAATCCACTAGAGAAAGGAAAAGCGAAGTGCCAAATGACTATATTATATTTCTTCAAAATATGAGTTTGGCATTGGAGTGATAGAAGATGATCCAATCAACTTCTGTCGAGCCATGGAAAGTTCTAACTATCAAAGTGGATTGATGCCATGTATGAGAAGATTAAGACCATGAAGGACAATGACGTGTAGGATCTTATCTTATTACCAAAAGGCGTAAAACCCATTGGTTGCAAATGGATATTTAAAACCAAAAGGGATTCAAAAGGCAATATGGAGAGACACTAAGCTTATCTTATTGCAAATGGCTTTACACAGATGGAAGGCATTGATTATAAAGAAACTTTCTCTCCAGTTTCTTCGAAAGGCACTTTTAGGATAATAATGGCATTAGTAGCACATTTCAATCTAGAGTTACATTAGATGGATGTAAAGAGAACGTTTCTAAATGGCAACATTAATGAAATAATATATATGGTGTAACTAGAAAACTTTGTGTTAGGAGATCCAAAGAATATGGTATGCAAACTCAAGAAATCCATCTATTAGCCTAACTGAGCTTCTTGACAAAGGTATTTCAAGTTTCAGCAAGTGATCATCTCGTTCAATTTTGAGATAACTTGATTGATGATTATGCATACCATAAGTTTTGTGGGAGCAAGTACATTTTTTTGGTTTTACATGTTAATGACATTTTGCTTACTAGTAACGATATAGTCATATTGCATAAAACTAAGAACTTTCTAGAATTTTTAGATGAAAGATTTTGGTAATGCCTCTTTTGTGTTAGGAATTCAGATATATCAAAATCGTTTATGGCTATTCTTAGATTATCACAAAAGGTTATATAAAAAATGTTCTTAAAAGATATGGATGCAAAATTGCAAACCAGGTCATACCACTATGGCTAAGGAAGACAAATTTAGTCTTAATCAGTGCCCTGAGAATGATTTTAAGAAAAAGGAAATGTAGAAGATTCCTTATGCATCTACTGTAGGGAGTTTGATGTATGCTCAAGTTTGTACATGTCTAGATATTACATGTCATTAGGATGTTAGGCAGATATTTAAATGATCTAGGAATATACCATTAGAAAGTTGTTAAATTGGTGTTGCAATACTTACAGAGAACAAAAGACTACATGCTCACATATCGGAGGTTGGATCAGTTAGAGATCATTGGGTTTACTAACTCTAATTTTGCTCAATGTTAAGATAGTATGAAATCCACTTTAGGTTATACTATTTGCTACTTGGAGCTGTCATTCCTTGGAATAGTGCTAAACAATCTCTCATAGCCTCTTTTACCATGGCCATAAAGTTTATTGTATGTTATGAGGCATCCAATCATGGAATGTGGCTATGAAACTTAGTCATGAAACTACACATAATGAATGGCATTGAAAGGCCACTTAAGTTATTTTATGACAATAAGTTCGAAATTCTATATTCCAACAATAATAGGACCTTGACAAAGTTAAAACATATAAACATCAAGTTCCTAGTTGTTAAAGAAAAAGTTTAGAGTAGACAACTATCTATTAAACACATTGACACAAACTCTATGATTGCGGATCCACATACTAAGGGGTTACCACCTAAGATGTTTCATGAGCATACTACTTGTATGAGTGTCATGTTATTTAAAGATATTCAGTTTTAATGGGAGTTGTAACTTTGGATGCTTTCGATATTGACATTTACAATTATTTCACTTTATAAATATTTTAAGGTTATCTTATACAAAATAAAGTTTTGGTTTATTTTCACTATGATTTTAGTATAGTTTGGTCTCACTATAGTTTAAGAGGGACCACTTGAAAATTGACATTTTAAAATACATTGCATGAAACTTCCAGGGTACACATCCACATCATGATCAATGTCATTCAATTGTATTGATATATGTGACTAATGATAGGTTGAGTTATGATAAATGTAATGAAAGTCATTTTGATATTGTATCAATATAATTGATGGACCAAATTATTTATAGATACATTTTGGTAATGACAAAAAAGTTAAACTCTTATTTTTTGTAACACCTAATTATAAGGTTATACATATAGCCCAAGTGGGAGATTGTTGGATCATATATCCAACGTTAGGCTTTTATGTAAATAATTATGTATTATAGACTGTCAAATATGTAAAGCCCTGTTAAAAGTGATCTAATGAGATTTAGGTAATTTGGGATTTAATGTATCTAATAGAGTGTGGTCCTTTAATATGTAGAACTAGGGTTATACCTATTTTGTGATGGGTAAAATAAGAATTCCAAAAGGTAATATATGTATAGATGTGGATATGGTCCCCAGTTCATAAGTACATTTGGTTTATTCTTTTAGCCTCCCATCACCTAAAAGAAGATTGAGAGAAAATTAAACATGTCTCTTGGGAATACATATTGATATGGAAGGTCAACTGCTTGATTATAAATAGTTATTGGTCAATATGGATTTAGGTACGCCTTTGTTTAACTCTATTTCTATTTATTGCTAATTTAACATGAGTTTAGGAGTTTATGTGTTGATTTTCAAGGTATTCTTCTAAAACATTATTATTTGAAGGGTCTGAGAAATGTTAAGTTGATGGCTTTCTTTTAATTCCGCAAAACTTTGTCTCTCATAGTTAATAGTCAAGTAAAAATTGATTGAATGTTGATAAGCAAATAACTTTATCTCTTATATGAATGTTGCATCATGGTCTAGGTTCATATTATTATAACTCAATATTTACTTTCTATAGCTGGATTAAAATACAATTCATATTTTATAAGATCTAATTGCATGTAATAAAATATAATTAGATAAAAATTTAACACAATACTAAATTATTGTTTTTCTTCAATCCAACCAAGCATATTTGAGTTGTTTTATGTGTTATTTTGTATTTAGCATGAATCAAATTATAATGACTTGAACTGCATAACAACAAACTACACAGTTTAAAATGGTATATATATATATATATAATGTTTCTTATTAACTATGAATGTGGAATTTTCAAACTTATTTAAGCATTTCAAACTAACAATTCTAGGCACTCTACGCATCTCAAGTTGACATCTCGATTGGGATGTTACACAAATCATTTCAAGTTAAGAGCGAGGATTCAACAAATAAAGGTGCATATAAAAGATTACAAGTGAGGAACACATAACCTCTTAAAATTTTTAATTGAATCTACTTAAAGCACTCCCAATAAAAAATTTATTTTATAAATTAAATAAGATATACAGTGCTTCAGATCGAATCAAAATAGCCTCTTCTCTAATTAAAGTACAATACATTATCATACTAAACAAATCAATTGAATCACTTTATAAATAGATGATACAATTAGAAAAATTAATATTGCAATTGCTCTTTGATACCTAGGGATGAAGGGATGCCTTGAATACGCGTGTCAGACATTAGTTACAGGTTAAAGTCTATGCCTTCATTTATATTTTATGTTGCATGGAAACAAAATAACGACATAAATATATGTAATGTTTTATAGATATAAAACATATTAAATTTATATAAAATTAACATATGATCCACGTGGTCAATGTTACATATAAAAACTATCCAAAACGATAGAGCACAAATTACCAATAAAAACTTTACGTGTTATAACATAGGTATATAATAATAAAATGTTACTTTCCTCTGCCCACAGCAATTTATTTGTTTTTATATGGATAAAAAACACAAGTTCGATGAATTCTATGAGTAACTCTGGCTTAATTTTGTGCAAAATTAAGCTTGGAATTACATTAAAGCTCATTTTATGTTTCAACCAAATAAACAAGATAGCATAAGGTGGAATAGCAACAAAGGATTTTTCTCTATTGCGCCTAACATATTGAGACCTAAGAAAGCATGCCTTGGTACAGATTATTGCGGGAATCAAATTTTCCTAGGCATAGCTTTTTACGATGGCCGACATTGAAGTAAAAACTCCGAACTAAGAATTGACTTTGTAGGTAGGGCGTTACAAGTGATGCAAACTGCGAGCTGTATGGAGAAGGTATTGAACATATTGAACACTTGTTCTGTGCTTGTCAGTGCCCAAAGAATTTATTTGGAGAAAGTTTTGTTGGCTTGTAATACGAAGTGGAAATGCTTATTCTGGAGGACGAAAATTAACTTTATTTTTTTTTGCAGGAAATCCAAAGCTAAAAGCTTATTAGGCAGATTAGGAGTTTGGCTATAGCTGCTACAATATACTTTATGTGGAAAGAAAAAGAATTCTATAGTTTTCAATTATCACGGTGTGAATACAGATACAATTTTGTACAGCATTAAAGAAAGTTGAAATTCAATTGTATGAGCTTATAAAAGTTATTGCCCAATTTACTATCATAGTCATTAAACTATAATCAAATTTTATAATGATTATATAACTAATTTTTCATTATAAAAGTCATCAAATTATTATAAATATTTCATAGTGGTTTTTGAATAGATAAAAGTTTGATTGACCGCTTAAACTTTTTAAAATTACATATTAGTCCAAATTAATATTTTTAGTTAATTTAACCCTATACTAAGATTTAAAGGGTATTTAGATAATTAAAATAATTTTTTTTAATTTTATATCAATAAATTTATGAACAAAATATAGAAATAAATTAAAAAATAAATATTTTTTCTCAAATACATAGAAATTATAATAATACATACATGCTTTTAAATTTTTTTAAATAATTTTTTATATTAAGATTTAGTCTCTTACATTTTTCTAGTTGAAATTTAATAATTTATTTCTAAAATAGCTAAATCATATTAAAAATAATTTTCTTGAAAAATTTACTTTATATCTATTTAATTTTAAAGTAATAGTGTCATATATTTTTTAACATACTTCTCTAATAATAAAATTATATATTATTTTCGTGTTACACTTACACATTGAAAAATATATTTTTCACATCTACCTAATGTATTTAAATATTTATTTTCTCCAAATACTAACTCTAAAATTCAAGTTAAAATTAAGAAAAAGTTTTCATGATGAAAATATTTTAAAATAATTTATTGTATATAAATATTATTATTAACATATATTTTATTTTAACATGTAAAATTAAAATTAGTTTTATTTTAAATATGAAAATGATGAATTCTCTCTTTTTAAAAAAAATTGATGTGAAGGGAAAATTAAATCTGATAAAACTAAATAAAAAATTTTTTGAGATAACAATGAGAATTATAAAATAATTAATTAGAGAAGATATGAATTGTTATTAAGAACCAGAAAATGATATTATGGTTTTTTAAATTATTTTATATTTTTAAAATAAATTTATATATATAAATATGAATTTTCATTTTTTGGCTTAAATAATCTTTAAACAATAGAAAAAGCAATTAAATTAATTTTAAAAATTAATTTGGACTAATATGCACTTTTTAAAAAAATCTGGGGAGGTAATTGAAATTTTATTTGTTAAGAAATTCATAAAAATCTAATAAGAAATATTAGTTTAGTGATTTTGATAAAGAAAATAATAATTATATGACCATTATATAAATTGGGCTATAGTTAATGACTATGAATGCAAATTACCCAGAAATTGTTATGTTAATAGGTGGCTGAGTTTATAAGGTTTATTTTTTAAAAAAATTTTTTAATTTTTTGCTTGTGAGCTATTTTGCTCTCTATTTTTCATTGGATCAGTGATAATTAGCAATAGCGAATAGGTTAGTTAGGTCGGTTTTGGATTGAGTAAATTTTAAATTGTTTATCAATTATTTTTCCAATCGGATTTAAGTTAAATTAATTTTAATTTTAAGTTTTTAAAAATAAAATTTAGTATTTTGATTTTTAATAAATTTAATAATTTAAAACAAGTTAATCAAACTGATTACATTTCAAGTTTAAATTTAATCAAATTTAGGTTAGGTCATTTCAAGTCTCTTTAATACTAAAACAAATTAAATTATTTTTAAATTGATTAGAATATAATTTTTTAAAATCAAATAAGAAATTATTGTATTGACTATTGGAATAATATTTCCTTGGGATAATTACTATTATAAATCTTAAATATTTGACATATTTAATTAAGTCATTTCTCACTTTTTAAAATTATATTATAAAATCACTCACATTTGTCATGTTATGCTAAATAGTCAGTTCATTAAATTTTTTATTGGATTTATGTAAAATTCTAATAATACTCTTACTATCATCTTAAATTTTCATTTTATAAAACTCTCTCCTTGTATCTGTTTTCGTTCCAAAATCAGCTTGACAAAAACCTTCATCTATCATCAAAGTTATGCTCTCCAATTATCTCTAAAAAATATCTGTTTTCGTTCCAAAATCAGCTTTACAAAAACCTTCATCTATCATCAAAGTTATGCTCTCCAATTATTTCTAAAAAATATAATATTTATTTATGTAACGAAGATTTTAAGTTATTAATATTTATAAATATATTTTAAATAATATATATGAAATTATAGTTAACACAATCCACACCACAATTTGGACCTTTTCCAATCCATGTATCAGAAATGGCGGCTCAATTTTACCTTTCATCCAGCCCCTGTTGCCCGGATCCAAGACTGCCCACCCATCACCAACCTGGCATCCTCAATGGTGCTAGTAACATTCTATTACCTAGTGTACGTCACGCATATAGGCATGAAATATTCGGATATTCAACCAACTTCTTTTTGGTGCACTTGAACAGAACATTATATACAAGATCAAACCGAATTAAAGTAGTAAACAAACAAACATCTGCTAATGTGATTGCATCTCCACACAAATACCTTGAAGCAGACAAGTGATCCTCTACCCAATCCAATGTAATGAATAGATTATCCACAGCTTTATTATATGCCTCCTGACTTGGGGCAAACCCACGTCTGCAATCATTCAACTTTATCTTTACTTTTTTCATTTGGGTAATCAAAAACATCTTTTAAAGCATAAAGCCTCACCTCCTATACTACGACTCAAACACTATTATCTCAATTGCTTCAATTTTTTGTGAACTTGTAGAAACGACTGTAATACTAAATATTTGAATTCTGATTAATCTCAGTGTAAAAAAAATTACCTGTAAACATCATTGTTGACATCAGGATACATCACTTGATTCCATACTTCAATCTTTGCCTTGAGTGAATTCCGCGAAAGAGCCAAACTCGCATTACGGGCCAACTCGTTTTAAGCCCGAATTGAAGAATTCAACAATATCATAGCTTTCACTATACAAAACCTCATATCCCACAGCATTGGCACCCTGGCTTGCCCATTATACCCTCCTCTCCTTATCCCGTAACCCTCCTTCAAAGTGCTGTGCACTTTGGCATTATCCTTTTATTGGCATCCAAACAAGGGTGTAAATATGATTCTATTTTCCTTTTTACTGGAAATTGTGTTGTCATTTTAATGAAACCGAATATTTTTGGATATTGAAAGCGTCCAGGATAATAATTAGCGCCGTAGGATATACTATATTTTTATTTTTTACTTCTAATTTTGAGAAAATAATGCAAAGTGAGACGGGAAAGGATGTTGGGATGAAAAAATTTAGTTTTTTTAATATCTCATAAGAAGTATTTTTATCATTAAAATAAAATAAAAAAGCTCATTTTGATCATATTTTATTTTACTAACAGTATATGTTCATTTTTAATAACAAAATAACTATTCACTGTAATGAAACAAATCTTAGAGGTTTGTCGTATAATTTTGAAAAGTGATAACGACTTAACTAAATATTACAAATGTCAGGAGTTCTATAGTAATTATCCATATTTTCTTTGTTGCGACAGAAATGAAAAATGAGAAATAGATTAAGTAGTATAGGACCATTTCAGTCCTTTGGGTCTTTCTCTGATGACTCGAAGCGTTCTATAATTAGTGTTTTGAAAATTAGATTGAACCGACTAGTTGAACTGACAAAATCGAAAACCTGCTAGTAATCCAGTTTGGTTCAGTCTAAAAAATCTGGTATGTTTCTTTCCTTATACAGAACACCTCATATGAACGATTAAAGCTCAATACCGCAATTGTGAGCACCTCATCATCCATTAAATTCCATCATGTGAACATCTCCGTGCCAAAAGAATTTTTAATGCTAGGGAAGTGATTGTTGCAAAAGATTTTCTTAATGAAGATGGAGGGAAGGAGCAGCCAAGATCCATGAAGATGGAGGGAAGGACTAGCCAAGATCCATGAAGATGGAGCAGCTGATGATGCCACATGCGGGTTGGTTTAAATTGAAGTCAAATGAGGCTTTTTCACGCAATAATGGGAGAGCAACACCAGGTAGGCTTATTCATAATTTCACAAGAAATCGGGTTGTGAGTTATGCCCTTAATTTGGGCACATGTTCAATCACAATGGCAGAGCCTTGGGAAGTTTGAAAGGCACTGCAAATTGCTTGGGAAAATTGGCTCATCCCAGATATTGTCCCATGTCGCATTTTGTTTCTATCTCTCTTTTTCAAAATAATAATAATAATAATAATAATTTTTTCTAATTTTTTAAAAATTGTTAAAGCATTGTTTATATCTTTTTTAAAAAAATTAAAAATATTTATTATATCCAACTGGTTCAAGTTTGAAACATTGCCCATCAGAGCGTAGTACTTGTGATGATATTTGTCTACAATATCTTTCTTTTATTGCACCTAAAAAATATTACATCCAGACATTATCACAACTAATATAAATAGAGCTCGCTATTCCCATTCCAGTTCTGTTAAATCAAAATCGACCATAATCTATTTACACAATTACAAAATGGGCTAAAAATGAACGGTCTGAATTTAAATTCTGAAATTTTGACTCCTTGAGTTTGACTTAAAATTAGAGATGCAATTTTTGTTCCATTTGAAAATTTGATTCGAACTAACCTAGAAAAAGGTGTTTTAAACCCGATTTGAACCCAAACAAATCCAAAATAACTCGAACATAAAATGATTGAAAATTTTGTTCAAATTGGATTGGACCTGGGTCAATTCAACAAGTTTTTATTAAAACTGATTTGAATTGGTCAACATATGACCCTACCCAATTCACTATATGACAATTTAAAACATTAAATTATATTACTCTCTCTCTCTCTCTCTCTCTCTCTCTCTCTCTCTATATATATATATATATATATATATATATATAAAGTAAAATAATTAAAATAAAAAGAAAGAAATTTATTTTTTTGAAATAATGAGATTATTTAATTAAGTTTAATTTTAACTTCAACTTTATTTTTATTTTTATTTTTATTTAAAATATAATGACATTTTTGTTTTTTAATAAATTTTGTAATTTACTGTATCTTTTCGTGCGCTAAATTATAATTTTTATTCATTGCGATAAGTTATTTAGTAAAAGTAAAAAGTTATTTATAGTGATAAAATAGATTTATCATAATTTTTGAAATGATTTAGTACAATTATAAAAATATTATTGTGATAATATTATTTTTTCCTTCATGTAATTTAGTGTGCACTAGATATTTGATGCCAAAATATTGTCATAAAATATTATGAAACAAGAATTTATATCATAATTAACTTATATGTTGATTTGTTATGATAAAAATATTTTAGGGCTCCAAAATCTACTCTCATCTTTCTTTTTGAGGGTTTGAAGCAAAATAGCATGATGAGAAATGCATTAATTTTTTATGCGGGAAAAAAAAAAAGCAAAATAATATAAGTTCATATTTATAAAATAATTAGTCTTTATAATTTTTTTTTGAAAATGTATAAAATTAAGATTAAATTATTAATTTTTATAAATTTATCAAACTCACTTATTTTTATGAAATTATAAATATTAAATTTATGTAAATAAAATTATTTTAAGAATTAAAATAATATTATAGAATCTTTTAAAATGAGTGATTTTTTTTTAAAAAAAACTACTTAAATACTTTCTATATTATTTATTATATCTAAATTAAGACTAACTATTCAATTGGCATATTTTAATACTAAAGATTAATTTAATTATCATAATTAATTTAATAATAAATATTACATACTTCATAATTATTGTAATTTTAATTATCATCAATGTATAATAAAAAATATATATTTTAAATTCTAAAAATTTAAAAATATAATGGTGATTAATATATATGGGAGATAAAAATAGTGTATAATGGTAATTTTACTAATTTTGGTGATTTTATAGTAGTGGTTTGGATGTTTTAAAAGTATGATTTGATGAAAATAGTTCAACTGATTCAATTTCAAGTCTTTGGAAAAGATGTTCATCATTTTTCCATCAAATTTCATTATTTAAGTCTTGAAATTTACATTTTTATTATGTTTAGAAAATTTTATGGGCTCATTATGTTTAGATTTTTTATTTTTTTTTGCCATAAGCAGTTTTCAGTTTAAATTAAAGTTAGTAACCCTTTTTCTTTCAAACTTCAGTATTTAAATGTAAATTAACTAATTTTAATATTTATTATTTTGACACCCG
The DNA here is from genome assembly GCA_949677035.1 of Omphalea diandra. Taxonomy (NCBI): domain Eukaryota; kingdom Viridiplantae; phylum Streptophyta; class Magnoliopsida; order Malpighiales; family Euphorbiaceae; genus Omphalea; species Omphalea diandra. The sequence continues at coordinate 27,555 of CATIWR010017239.1, read as the reverse complement.
AGCGGCAGTCAATAAAATAATAAAAGGTTATTTCTAAATTTTTGCTTGTTTCTTTTCATATAAACTTCCAAAACACCAATTTTCTTTTTAGTCTAATAACAATTTGTAAAAATTTCTATAACTATCTTTAATAAAAATTAAAAAAATTATAGTTGTAAATTATGAACAAGTTCCATAATTCAATCAAAACATAATTTGCAGGTTTAATTAAACTAAATTTGTTTTGGTCAATTAATTTGAATGAAACTGAGATTCAAACTCAAAATCATATAATCTTGAAGACGATTTTAGTAGCACTAGACCAAAGACTCATAAGACTAAACAAAATTTTCATGCTCTTACTTCTAATATTAGTCGTAAAATTTGCTGGATGCACAGAATTTGTCTAAGTAAAATTTTAAAACATAAATTCGAAAAAATGTAAATTTAAAACGTTTTTTTGCTTAACTTTTTCTAGCACTTTTATTATCAATTACATATTGACCTATAAATAAAATTCTAATAAAAATATATAAATAAAACAAGTAATTGAAATTTAACATTAAAATTTCATAAAACTTCTAAAATTTTCAAATTAAAAATGTACCCAAAAAAAAGCAAAACTTTATAACATGTTTCTTATTTTTTTTTATTTTATATGTTCATTTATTTATCTAATATTTTTAATACTTTTATTTTTACCATTTATAATTAACTTTTAATATTTATTAAATAGCATGATGTGAGAAAATTATAAAATTCATAATTGGTTAGTTGTTTTTTTTTTAAACCATAAGAGGCTTAATGAGTTGAAATAATATTATGAGCTATACAGTAAGAGGCAACTCTCTCTTATCAATAGCTCCACCATAATGGTAGATGGTGATAAATGAATTCAAGAGTCTCATTACTCACAAAATACACTTCAACATTAGGCTATGACTCCATAAGCATAATTGCTTAGTCGTTAACAATTACATGTATGTTCTAAAATATTAAATTGTCTAATATAATGGCTTGACAAATGCCATACTATTGTCTTAAATAGAATATAAGACTAATAATTTAATTTTAACTATTTAAAATTTATAATCATTCAATAATATAGAAGTTTTGATATATTTATAGTTTAAGTTAAAAAAGAAAAGTTATGTTTAAGTTTTGTCAAAAGTCTCTTAAAATCGGGACAACTGTTAGGATTTTTTTTTTTCATTTCTTGTTTTGGAATTTGATTTTTTTAGATGGAAAAGAATAATTTCATGAAATATCAAATATATTATTAATACATACAAAACATTAAAGTTTATAATTTATAATAAATTATATTAGTACTAAGTAAGTTGAATTTGATTCAAAAAGTTTATAATTCATCATAAATTATATTAGTACTAATTATGTTAAATCTGATTAAAAAAATGATGATCTTCTTTTTAGAAATACAATCACATCGACAGAGTATTGAACTTTGTATAATAATAGAAAATAATCTTTAGTCTATAGTTATATTAAGTCATAACTCGATATTTTTGTCATCAAATGTTCCATTTAAATTACTATAAAAAAATAGATCAATTGCTTTAATAATATTATAAATCAATTCTATAAAAAGATAATAATGACCTCCATATAAAAGAAATCATACTTTCAAGAAAGAATAACTAAAACTCCCATCAAAGTTACAAAGCAAAACTATACAAATCTATAAAAATAAATATAGATTTATATTTATTAAAATAAAAAATAGATAAAAGTAGTAAAGAAAAAAATGAAATCATGAGTTATTGCAAGCAATTTAGCCAACAGTAAACCCAAATGATGAACAAAGAAAAATGAGTTTTAAGAGAAAAGGTGGAAGAGAGAAGATGCTAAATTATTAGAAAGTTAGGAAGTATTATATAAATAATAAGTATAATATCAACTCATAAGTTTTGTAGAAAATTTAAGCCAAAATATAGCTTTGAACTTCTTATAATATTATAATTTTCTTTTTTATTTAAAATATTCTAATAAAAATTTAAGAATTTGATGTGATATTTTATTAAAATTTTAACTCATGATATTAATAAATTGTTATCTCAAATATATTCTGAAATCAAAATTAATTATATATATTAATATTGATAATTAAACTGATCATACCAAAACATAAATAAGGCCACATATAATTCTTTGGATTGGCACACTACGTACCTTAGGTTCCTAGTAAAATATTTCCATTAAAGAAACAATGTAATGCGATAGTTTCTACCGTTGCTAAATTGAGTTTATTGCCTTATTTTCAAAGTCAATATCTTCAAAAATTAATTAATAAAGTTTGAAGCAATTTAGCTTAGCATCCTTTTCACACTTAGTGGATGAAGGTTCTCATTAATCATCTTCCAATTCTTGCAATAAATATGTCAAAATAATGGATTTCAGCCAGCCCAGATCATTCAAATTTGAGCTTGGTGTAAAAGCTTAAAATGAGAAAACAGATGAGGAAAAAAGAAAAGGGATCGGAGGTTGGAATTAATGACTGTCTTACATAACAAAAACAATTGATCAATATAAAAACTTAATTAGATGATATTAAAAAAAAAAAAAGAAAAAGAAGAGCTTGATGAATTGATGATGGCAGAGATATAGTCAATCACATATTAAGAATAACAGAAAACCATCACTTGCATTCTCATGAATTGCTAGCTTAACAATTACTTGCTAAATAAACTGAAGTTAACCAGGACAACTACATATTCAATACAAAACACTAATTACATGGCATCACTTTCATCTAAGTTTAGCTAATTACTTAATATAGCATAAGTTCAGAGGAAATAATAAATATCAAATCTGCATATATAACTCATTCTAATAATTGTACTTTATGAATTTATTTCACAAATACGGTTGTTTTGTCAGCAACTGCAACACAGACATACATACATATATGTACTTTTCATAAAATAGCCTGATGAAGACTTGCATCAAAAGCTACAAAAAATAACTACTTTAATGTGCAGTACTACTCTTCATCCATCGAAGCGTGAATATTATATAGATACATAGACATATATAACCCATCTACCTAGCTAATTAGAAAAGAATATACATAAGGCCAACGAGTTCATCCATCCTAAGATGTTTTCATCTGTTAAGAATAATTCAGCTCTTCCAGCCTGAACCGTGTTTATGATGTTGCTTAAGCAAATTCCCAGGGGCAACATGTTGAAATTTTGTGCATTAAATAACACTTCCTTTGCTCTACTGAAAAAATCTACCTCATGATCACGATCTTCTTCTTGATCATGAAAATTATTATTCTGTACAGATGATGGTGATAATGATCTCTTAGGGCATTTCATGAGTAAGCTGCTGATATAGGCTTCCAAGTCATGAACACATGAAGGGTTTTGAATGTTGAAGAAATCAAGGACTAGTTCCACACCCACATGTTCATAACATGAGCAACTCCATGGGAGTTCATATCTACCTCCCAAAACCCTAAAATTTTCATTCAAGAAAACCCCAGGTAGCTTTGTGATTGGATCATTAACATTCACTATCCTCAACACTTTTACCCCCAATTCCTCACACCTCTTTTTAAAACCTGCGTTCCCAACTCTTGGCCCTCCGAATGAAAAAACAGTCACCGGAATATCCCCATTCGGATTGACTTTGTTCAATCCAAGCTCGGAAATATCATAAGCATGAAGAAGAGCTAACGAACTCCCCATACTGTGTCCAGCCATGGATATGCTAATTTCCTCTCCTTTGTACTTGTTTAATAATCTTGACACCTCAGATAAAAGCTGTTCGCGACAACTTTCGAGTCCAAACTTATTGTGACTTTCACCTGAAGTGTACAAGCTCAAGAACCCAGATTCCACCTTCACGTCTGGGCGTGGATTATGAGGATCAAGCCTTGCTGGAGTGAGTGAGCTCATAAAATTTGCAACCCACTCATGGTTTGTTATTGTTCCTCGAAATGTAATGACTATATCCCTCCTGCCAAGCCTCTTAACTGCATCATCGGATGAGACGGCAACATATCCAATCCACCGGCCACAACATGTTCCATTTTGGATCGGAATATTGACGTCTGGGGTGGCATAGATGTACTTAGTGACATGATAGCCGGAATTCCCCATTCCAACTTCGTTTAACAAGTTCTTCTTGCCATACTTGCAAGATAAAAATCTTTTGGAGCTAGGATCAACATCAAAAGCTTTATAACACGCGTTGACGAACTCACCGTATCGAATTATGTCTCGCCGGAGAAGAGGGTTTAAGGGTTCAACAAGGTCTTGCCAGTTGTTGCAACCTTGAATCTCTCTCCAGAGCTGAGACAAAGTACTGGAGTTAGTTGTAATAGTAGTAGTTTCAGTTATTTCTGTTGGGAAAATAGCGGCTCTTGCACTAGAAGCAAGGACTGATGATGATGATGATTGTCTAGACAAGGAAGATAAAGACAAAGAGAAGGTTTCCCTTTTCTTGGGCAAAGAAATTTGCCCATAAAGATGGGAATGGAGAAGCTGCTTCTTGTCACCTGAACTTGTGACATGGTTAACATTGCAACAAGATTTTGGCATGAAGACTTTGGAAGCCATTAGAGGGAGAGACAAGGCGGGGGCGGAGCAGAAAGAGGGGGTGAGGATAAAGTTAGTGGTTCTATGGTGTAATGGGGATATATATATATATATATATTTATTTATTTATTTATAAAGGGGTAGCAGTGGTGTTTGGACGGAAGGAAAGAGAGAGACAAGAAGGGAAAATGCCACAGAAAGTAAAAAGGCATGTTTGGCGAGTATTTGACTAAGGGATCATGTTGTCAAAATTCATAATTTATCTTTTAAAATTTTTAGGGCGTTATGGTTTAAGTGGTCGGCTGGGTTTGTTTCACACGGTTACATCTCCTTTGTGGTTTATTTGCTGCGCTGAGCAGGAGAAATAAATATAGTTAAAATGGTCAGCTTTTTTTTGTTGCTTCCCATCTGGTTGACTTCCGACCCTTAAATCATTTGCTTCAGAATTTTTCAGGGAGAACGAGTTTCTATATATATATATATATATATATATATATATATATCGAATACATCAATTAGTAAAGAATTCTTCTCTAGTTTGAAATAACCAGTTATAAATTTTAATTTAAAAAGTGATCCAAACTCTATTATTATTATTATTATTATTATGAACAAATGAATCGTAAATTTTGAATAATTCAACTATCAAACTTTTTTCTTTACAAATAATAAAAACTTATAATTAAATATAAATATCAGTTTCATAACTTTTAAATATGTCTGATACACAATATTAAAATTAAATATATCAGAATATCAAGACCCTACATTATTTATATCCATTCCGTTATAAGTAGAAAAAGTGGGGATTCCTTACCTATTGATCCTTATATTTTAAAGAGTGGGATGTATGTTGATCAATTGAAACCTAATAATTCTCATGGATTTGATTTCTTAATTTATTACTTTGACGAGAAATTTTACTAATTTAGAGAGCTATTACAAGAAGAGAATTTCTTTTTATGTAGTTTATAATATTAATTAACAAGGACCGTAAAATGATCCAAATTATTCATAAGTTTAATTTATTAAAAATTTTATTTGAGCTTGTTGGTCAATTAAATAAATCAAATTTAAATATAAATTTAGGCTCAATATATTTTCATGAATCATTTCAAATACCTCTAAATTTGGTTTGAAAGCTCTTGAATAATTCAAAATAATTTTTGAATGTAATTATTTCATAAAAATATTATTAAAGACAATGTTTTATTTGATATTTACAAAAATACTTAAATCACAAATATAAACTAAGTAGAAAATACAAAATTGTAAAATTATAAATTTGAAATTAATACATATTATTAGATATAAATATAATTATACAGTAAAGTAGTGACAAAGTTATATCATTCTTATTAATTAACAAAACTAATAAGAAACTCGAGTTTGAACAAAAAATTAATAAATCAATAAACACGATCTTTTGTTCTATTTGAACTTAGGCTCAAAATAAAATAAATAAAATAAGTTTGAACATTACGATACTATGCTCGGCCAGACTCGACTTGGGTACAACCTTCTAAGCAGCCTATTTTCCATAAGAAAAAAAAAAGTTCTATTTTTTGAAAAGTTTCCATATCCTATATATTTAATAAAAAAGACTTTGGATATATATAAAACGATAAAGAAAAACAAAACGTATCTTTAATATTTTCCTACCCAGGAAAAAAAAAAAATCTTGAAAGGTTTTGAGAAGAGATTGGTTTTCTCTTTTCGATGGGCAAAAACAGATATTGTTTCTTATATATATCGTTTGTGGTGTGTTTTTCACACATATAATAAGCACGCAAAAATTTGATCACATATGTCTATCTGTTTTTTTGTCCATTCTACATTTGAAATTCAAAGCTTGAAAATTTTAACATTGGTGTAAGCAAATTTTTATGCTTATATACACCAACAACCAGCGAGTATATGTTGTGAATTTTCTTTTTTTTTTTAAAAAAAAAAAAATATACATACTTTGTTTGCCACCGTATAAATTAGATCAAAGATATTGCGTAAGGAAAGCTAAAAAGAATCCGAAAAAGGGCAAATAAAATGGGAAAAATGAGCAGAAATGAAGCGATTTATAAGAAAACAAGCCGAAATGGGTGTTTAAAATTAAATAGCCCAGCTTAATTGAGGTAGAATGACCTTGTTGACAAATAACTGGACAAACTTGTTCCGATTGGAATGGCTCCATTCAGTAAGGCTAAAATCCTTCGTCTAGGTAGATAGGTGAACAACATGAAGCTCTCTAAATGGTCTCATTCAAGGAAAATTGAAAGGCTATTCAAACAAAATGAATCGCTTGTTCACATAACCTAAACTTCTAGAATTTCAAACAGCCAGGTGAATGGTCCGAAGCAACGCTAAATGGCCTCACTTGAATGGTCATCTAGTTGAGCCTGAATGCTCGTTCAACTGAGCTGGGCAAAATTTCTTAAGTAATTATCTTTTCATCTTGTTTCTGACTTCCACTCTTAATAAGCAAATTTTATTTGAAATAAATCTTAAATTTATAGAATTACTAATAAAATTCTTTAACTTTTTCATCAAATTATTTTTAAATGAAAAATTAAATTATTTTAGATACAATCTTTCCAAAAACGATATAATTAAAAGAAAATTTTAATTATTTTGAGTTGTTTTAAAACTTGAGTTTTGTAATAAGTCCTATAAAAAAAAATTAAGGGATTATTGGTCTTATAAATTGGTAACAAATGCATGTCTTCTTTATAATACATGTTTTCATGGATTCAAATCTTATCAAACTCATTTTTTCTATATATTTTAATGTATAACAAATCAGAAAATAAATTAAGAAAAAAGTCAAGTAAAATATTTGAATGAAATATTCAATTTGTTTTTTAAAATTGCATTTGATATGGTCTTGAAATGAAAATAGAATGCAATTCTAGAAAAAATAATTGGGGATAAGCGGATGTTAAATTGTTTTTGTGATGAGTAATTTAAACTCTTTTTTAAAATAAACAATGAAAATACAACCACATTTTGTGTAATTATTTAAGAATATTAAAATATGATATTTCATATTTATACATTCATTTACCTAATCCATTTATTGGAGTGAAACAAATGGATCAATAAGTAAAAATAGAAAAAGAAAAGTTGTCACATTATTGATTAATCATAAATGAAAATAACATTAGTTTAAACAAGACATAACAATCCCTAAACAAGAAAGAAAACTAATCAAAAATAGAAATTATAATAAACTAATCAAAAACAGGAATTATAATAAACTTTCAAAATTCATCCAAAACATTTCGCACTTTGTTTAGTATCTAAAATAACTGCTTTTTAAGCATATAACTCATTCAAAATCAAAAGATGCTAATTCTACCAATAAGTCTAAAAATCTACCATTTCAATTTGGATTTTTTTTGATGCTCCAAATGATCTAGAAACTGTGCACTAACACCCTTTATATAAATCTACTCCGCTTGGCAAAAAAATGAAAATGAAAATGAAAATGAAAATGAAATAAATCTCCTCGATGTCGAGTTAAGCTTAACATCCAAGTACATTAAGCATTCAAAAAATGAAAATGAAATAAATCTACCACATTAAATTTTTTTTGAAATACTCATCTTCTAAGAAGGTTAACAATATAAGTATTGTTATTTATCTTCCTAATGACAATATTTGGACCATATTTTGCTGGTTGTAGCTTACTATAGACACCAACTAGAGAAAGCTCCCGCCGTAGAAAAACCACAACTTTATTACCCATGTCAAAAATTTGTTCTCTGTTATATTGTTAGCAGCTTGCTTATACGTCTTATTTGCCTCCTCCAATTTCTGTTTCACCTCCTTGTGTACCTCATCAACCTGTTCAGCCATATATTTTGCGAAAATACTTGTTCCCTACTCCTTAGGTAGTTTAATCTGATTCAGTGGATGATGCTATGGTGCTGTTGGACTTGTGAGTTTGGGTCTGCCTATGTTAAGAGTCCAACTCATCTTAATAATACAAACTGCCAAAGACAGTTACTACAGAACCAAATAACTTTCCACACAGAAAAATTATCTAAACGTGGAAAAATTAAAGACAAATACAAGAAAAAGAAAAAATTCAACTGACCCAATACACAGGAAAAACATAACTATCTACAATCAATAGAAAGATTTTAGGCTTTGAAACATGAGTTTTTCCCATGTGATTTTCTCCGTTTGATCAGTAATTTAAGTGTCAATTTCAACTGTTTTCCATTGTGCTGCAAGAAGTAAGTCTTGTTGTCTTTATCTATTGACCTCTTCATGTGCCTTTATGTATATAATAGAAAATAGATAGCACTACGAACGAATTTTTTTTATGCAAACTCTGCCTATGCTAAAGTTATACATCTTTTGATCATGTCCAACTGACATAGGCAGAGTTTATGCAGACTCACTGCATCTTTTGATCATGTACACATGAGCAAACTATGGAGATTAGGCTTTTCTCTTCTAGTGCAACAGCCACGTCAAATTCCCTATTTATCATGGTAGAGTTTATGCAAACTTACTTCTTAAACTTATCACCATAAAAATACAAATCAAATTCTCTAATGTCTGACTAACATCTGTTTGTGAAAGCATTATGCTACTAAAATGCATAGATAAATTAAATAATTTTTACAAAGCCCAAAAATAACCAAGAACTTAATATCCTAAGTAGATATGATTTTTTTCTGAACGCCATGCAAATGCATAGATTCTTTAGAGAATAATTTTGCAACACTAACGATATCAAAAATCTTCCTATAAGAAATAAAAAGCCCTATCTTCGAAAACTTATCGATAACCTAGAAAAAGAGAATCAACAGTCCTTTGTGTTCCAGGCAAACCTAATAAAAAATTTATGGAAAAAATCTTGTTAAACATTTTTAGACACCAACAAAGGCATATATAAACTAGTATTTTGAGACTAATTCTTTGTTTTTTGATATATAAGACACCATTGAACAATTCTGTCACATCCACTAAAAAAAACAAAGATAGATTTTAGTGACCACATGTTGTGGTCTCTAAATATCAGTTACTAAGTGGTTAGCTACCATAAAATATATGTGATAGCTACATGATCTTTTTGTAATTGCTAAAGGCTGCGTATGAAAGACTACGATGGACCATTTAGAGATCACATAGTAGTCACTATTTAGATACCACACTAAAAGACCATAAAATATGGCCTCTATTTTATAGTCTTGATTTAAAAATCACAACATATGGTCTATATTTGTGATCACTATTTAGAGAGCACATATCGTGATCTATATAGTTTCTAGTCACAAAATAAAAACTACATGATATAGTCTCTATTTAGAGACTACAAGCTAAGTAGTCTTTGAGTGGTCTTTATTTAGGTATCATATTAGAGACCACTTATCATGTTCTAGCTAAATAAGTAAATAATTTATAATATTATTATTGGAATTATGATTCATTTATTATTATTATTATTATTATTATTATTATTATTATTATATGCATTCTGAAAATGAATTAAGAATTACAAATATTGAAATATAACTATAATTAAATTAAATATTAATGTATGATACTAATATTACAAATTCGTAGCACTAAAAATAATAAATATTCAATTCCCAATGTTACAAAGTTAAGTCAAAGTACTTAAAATGGATACATGTAAGATGAACACTTCTAATTTCAAAAGCAAATATTTAAATGAACATCATTGAAATGCTTCTAAGCAATATAATCCAACGGGTGTTGCATTACACAGTCGTCAACTTCAATCTTCGCATGCCATTTAATTTCATTAATAGTTGCTTTAGAAGTGTATAATCTAAGAAGTTGTGACATCAAAGGAAAGTAATACATATTTTTGAAAGTTATAAGTTTTCTGATATTGATTGCTATCAGTGGCACAACTTCTTTTATACCATTAATTGCCATAAGTCTTGCACACACTATAAGGAAGTTAGGATTTAGAACGAGAAATTATCGACAGATTTCTATTACTGATTACCAATGGAACAATGAGTTATTCGCAAGGGTAGTTAGTGTCAAAATAGTGATGACAAATGACTAAAAGATGGCGGCAATGTTGAGATCTATCACTATTATGTTGCTAACATTAGCACCACATGATGGTGCTTAAGATAGCAATGGAATAACTAAGCCATAACTAGAGATTTTAGTGATGGCTTTGGCATCCATCATTAAATGTTGGCAAAAATTGGTGCCAAGTGTATATAGGATTTAGTTGTCACTAAATAGAGATGGAATAACAATTTATTGCTAAATAGTGATGGAATGATAGTTTGTCACTATATTGAGCATGATATGTATATGTTGTGAAGGAATCAATTTACAACTAGTTAGCAACAAATGTCTTCCCTCGCTAAATTTGAAGTCATATGCTTATCTATCCTAAGCATTTCAAGTGAAATGATAGTTGTTTCACTTATGCTTAGCAACGAATCAATTTGTTGTTATGCTAAATTATCTTTTACAAGCCAAAACCTAATGAAAAACACTACTACTCTCATTCTATTAATCTCTCACACTTTTTTTTTTCTCTCTCACGCACTCTATTTTTTCTCTCTTTATCTACATCCCTTTCAAACTCATTCTCTATCTTTCTCTATTATTTCACTCTCTCTATTCTCTCTTTTTGTTGATTTCGCTGTGTTTCTCGTTTATTGGCTTTGACTACCGATATGTCTGAGCTCTAAGTAGTGGTCTATTTATGTTGTGCTTTAGATATGTCTCGTTATATGAATGTTAGGGTTTATGATTAATGGATATTAATGACTTGTTATGGATTAGTGTGGTTCATGATATGTTAGGGATTTTGATGTAGGTTCATAAAATGCATTGGGTTTATGATTGATTTTGTTATTTGTATGATTTAAGGATTGAGGGCTTTGGATTTTTGATTTAATAGCTCAAGTTTAAATCTTTGTTAATCAATTTGGTGTTCTAAGTTTTGGTTGGGGCCGGTAATGGTTGTTTAATATTAAAAACTTAGAATTTGAGGATTATTTGATTCTTTCACGGATGTGTTTGCATCTCTTATATTCATTAATTTGTTTTTCCCTGTGTTGCACTGTAATGTAAATATTGTAATTGTTGTTGATGGATAAGATAACATCTTCTTCACATATCCACTTCTCTTTTTCAATTCCTACTGTGAATGTGTCATTTTGATTTATGTGATTATGTACTTGCATTTTTTTATTTGTGGGTTCTTAATTGGTGTTGTTTGGTTTTTGTATAAACATCACATGCCTATTTCTCCTTTTTTGTGTTTTGTTTCTGTACATAAACATCAATTCTTATGACTATTTCTTATTGTCCCTTAGAGTCCTAAAAGAAGGAGTTGAATGGAGCAATGACAAGTAATTAAAAATAAAAACTAAGTTCAAAAATAAATGAAGAATTAAGGCACAAGATTTATAGAGGTTTGACTTAACTTACCTACATCCTCTCTTGTAGTATTCCTACTAGAGCCTTCATTATCAAGATAGTTTAAAGTGCTATCAACCACCTTTAAAAAAGTAGTTTCAATCATTACCAAGCTATTATAAGTAGATTTACTAGTGCTACTAAAATATTTTCCCAAAGTAGTTTTTAGGTACTACCTTAAACCTTTCACAAAGTATGGTTTTTAAGATCTCCTAACCAAGGGTTTCCTCAAACAAAATACAACTTTAAATATGAGGATAACTCTTTCACTCAAGCAATAAAACACTTTAAAGTACACTAATAAAGTATGTTTGATCTGGTTGAGAGTATTGAGAGAATTTTCGAAAAGCTTGTTCTTCAAACTCTGTTTTGAAGATGACACTTGCAACCTTTAAACAATGATTTTCTCTTGATCGTTAAATCACTTTTGATTCACCCTTTTACTTAAAAATATCTTTCATAATATAATACCCGCTTAATGGAATGGTTTTCTTTATTTTTCTTATTGAGAGTAAGTCTTTTTATAGGTTGAAACAAATAACTAGCTGCTAGAAAGAAAGTTGTCACTTCATATCATAGATGTAGACACTTAATGCCTATTGTTAAGTCATTAACCATCATTGATTTCTTAAAAATGGGAGAGTGTCAAGCAAAATACAACTTTAAGGATAATTGATACTAACGAAACGCTTGTCTGAACTAGCTATTAGAGAGAAGTTTGTCTCAATGCTCTTTCTTTGACTTTCTCATTTGTTTATTCAACTAATATTTAAAGGTTATTGGATATTCTCAATGCCTATTGGACTTCAACATCAACTCCTATTGAGATATGAATAATGTCCATTGTAGATTTGTAGGAAGAAGTGAACTTGATGCTATGTTTTTCAAAATCTTCAATAGTACATCAATAGTTATTGGTGAACTTCTAATGCCCATTGAATATCCTCAATGCCTATTGCATTATTAAATGTACCTCATTGAAGGATCTAGAAACTTTATCTTACTCTAGAGAGCTTTTCCAACCCCTATTGGTGTGATCTAATGCCCATTTTGAAATCTTGAGAGTTTAGCTCAATTACAGTCAGTTGGTCCAATGCTTATTGTGAAAATGCAACATCTGTTAAGAAATCAAGAACCATGCCTATTGCAAAATTGCAACGCCCATTACGAAGTTCAATATGCATAGCTTATGTGTTTAAGTTATCCAACACTTGTTGTCGTAAAGGATAATGCTTGTTATGAGATCCATAAGACTTTATTCATTGTTAGGGTTATATTCCAATGCCTGTTGAGTTCATTCAATGCTCATTGCTAGATTCACAATGCTTCTTGAATTATAGCAACACCCATTGGACTATCAAGCTTAGTTTGCTTGATCTTTACTCTCTTAGTACTTAGAGTTTTCAAACATAACTATTTCTCCAATCATTATAGTTCAATGAATTAATGTACCTGCAAGAATTAATGCAGATAACTTGGACAAAGGTTAGCTCTTAGGTGTGTTTATGATCATCAAGATAAGACTTGGTTCAACATTCTCCCCATTTTTTATAATGACAGATAATCTAGCAAAGTCCATCAAACTTACAAAAACAAATAAGTGTACTTCATATAAAGTCAATCAAATAATAAATCACCATTAAGTATATCAATATGTTCAAACAATTTGATTTCCCAATAGTTTGCTAGTAAATAATTTGTTCATATGACTCACCCTTAAGCTCATATTATATGCACCATTATATCATTTTTGTTATACTATTTTCCATATTAAGCTCACATTTTTGTTTCTCCCACTTTGTCATTATAAAAAAGAAATAGACATCAATAGCAATAGTAATCAAATAATAATAAATATGCAAAAGAATCAAATAACAATCAACAAAAAATTAGCTTTTCATTGCAAAAGTAATGTTATCCAATACATCAGGTATTTTTGAAAACAATGATAAAATAAATAAAATAAATATGCATCATAAGGGGGTAAGGTTTGAGATGGAGAGGGAATAGTTTGAGCTTTAGGTTCTAGGGATGGTGCTTTTGATTCTTGGGCTTTGCTGGCTCCTTAGACTTTTGTTCCTTAGGCTTATCTATTGCATCTGGTTTAGATGGAACCTCTTGCTAGTTGTTATACTTAGAGTCCCTAATTGCAGGTTCAACCCTTGCACTATCCAATCTAATTTTTAGTTGATGTCCTTCATATCTCTTTGCAGTTTTTAAACTTTCTAGTGTAAAGATGTAGTAGAAGACTCAACTCTTTAAACAACATTAGAATGGATTTCTAACTACTCAAGCATCTTTCACTCAAAAGGAGTGAGAGATGGAGTAAATTTAGTAGGTGCACTGGTTCCAATTCCTTCTACTATTGCAACTATTACCCTGACCATTTCTTTAACATCCTCATTTTCCTCTTCCTCTTGAGGAATCTCACCTTCTTTATGCACCCTTTTGATCAATCCACTGTCAAGTCTTTATAGGATCCCCATGCTCAGTAGCATTTTCTCACAAATGGACTCATTGTGAGGTCGCTTTTCCAGCACTATATTCTTTTGTTTAAGCTCTTCTTTAGTTTAGGGGATTGGTTTTACAAATTTAGCAATCTTTGTGATGTAATGAGCCATCATAAATTTGTTTATCTTATTTACTTGTCCATCTATTCTTTGCATCAATAGCAAGGGAGTATTTAGATTCTATTTGTTCTTCATGCACTAGAGGTAGAAAAGATCTATTATAGTGCAATTTCCATTGGATCGACCTCTTCCATTTATTTTTTAGGTGATGAACCTGTGGGCAATCCTTAAGGCTTGACTCCTAATCTTAGAAGCTTTATTGTTGTTGTTGTTGTAGTTACTTTTTCCATCAGTGGTAGACTTTAAGAACTGGTTGACATCAACTTTGAAGGTTGGAGGAGGCTCTATTAATCTAGATGTTATAACATCAAAGCTCTTTGTCATGTCATTTAGTTTGAGTGTGTACTTCTTCCTAAATAGTTTGAACTTTATTGTGCCTTCTTAAGCATACACTTCACAGTCACTGCATAATACTTCTAAAGTGGTGAGGAATTCCACTATGAGTTATAGGTCACGAGATCTTAAAAGATCTAAAACCATTTTTTGTGAGAGGTCTAAGGTAGTACCTGTAAACTACTTTAGAAAATGATTTTAGTAGCACCCGAAAGTCTATTTGTAACGGCTTGGTCGTGCTCAGAAACTATAATTGTAAAGGTGGTTGATAACACCTATAAGCTATTTGAATAGTGAAAGGATCTGGTAGGAAAACTAGACGAGAGGACGTAGCCAGGATTGTGTCGAACTTCTATAAACTGATTGTCTTGATTCTTGATTATTTTTGCACATATTTTTAATTGTTTTACTTGCCATTGCACTATTCAAACCCTTTCTAGGGTACTAAGGGACAATAATCAGTATCATAGCTTATCTCTCTATCAAAGCTTAAGTGCTTAGAGTAAATATCAATATAAGTAATGAGGAATCACAATCAATCCACAAGCCACCACTCTTTAAAGGTGTTGACTACAAGTATTGGAAAAATCATATGGAGGTTTTTCTTGACAATGAAACCATAGATCTATGGGACATTATCGAAAAAGGAAGAAAAGTTGCAACTAAACTAGTTAGAGATGTTTTAGTACCCAAGCCTAAGAGTGAATGGACAATAAAAGAGAGGAAGACAACTTTGAAAAATAGACGAGCTATGCATATTCTCTTTTATGCAATCCATAAATCTTAGTATGCCAAGCCACAAATGTGTATATCAGTAAAAGAAATTGAGGATACCTTACAGACCCAACATGAAAGTACCATTAAAGTCAAGAAGAAAAAGACACAAATGCATACTTATATGTATGAAACATTTGTATATTAGCCTAGTGAGACTATCATTGAGATGTACAATAGGTTTTGTTGACATAATAGGCATTCTCAAAACTCATGGGAAGTCCTACTCTAATGAGGATGTGGTAGCAAAGATCCTAAGAACACTTCCCAAAGATAAGTGAAAAGCCAAGAAGACAGTAATAGAATAAGCTAACAAGCTAAAAATCCTATTACTAAATAAGCTCATAGGAAAGCTACTGGCCTATGAAATCACTCTTAAGAAGCCAACAAAAATCTCTGGACTAAGAAAGAAAGATCTGGCTCTAAAAGCCAAAGAGTTACACTCTAAATCCCCTTCTTCTTCTTATTTGCTAACATATTCTTTTAATGATGATGAAATCAACTGTGAAGATGAGCACCTTGTCCTTATAACAAATAAAGTAAAGAAATTTCTTTCAAATCAAAATGAGTAAAGGGGTAATGAGGTATAAGAAGAAAAGCAGTAATAGTTAACTCATTTGCTATGAATGTAATGAGAGAGGGCACATCAAGTCAGATTGTCCTAAGGTAAAGAAGAACAAAGTTCCTACCGAGAAACACACCTCCAAGAAAGATAAGGAAGTATATAAAGCTACTTGGGATGAAACAAGTGACTTTAAACCTGATGAGGAGGATACTAGAAAGTAGCTGGCCAATCTTTATCTCATGACAATTGAGGAGAAATCTAAAGAGTCCTCAAGTGAGCACTCCTCTAGAAATGATAGTGACAATGATGATGAGCATGAGGTAAATCCTCTTGATTCTTATTCTAGAGATGAGTTATATTCAATTATCACCAAGCTAACCATGAAAGTTGAGACTCTTAAGTCTAGTACCTCTTCTCTTAAGAAAGACAACAAATCTTTAAAAGATTATGCTAAGAGTTAAGAGACTTTGTCTAAAAAGGTTGAGTCTCTAATTGCTGATAATTCTAAGATTAAGAATAATCTCAACAAATTCACTAAAGGAAAGGAGAAATTAGACTCCATCCTTGAAATTCAAAGGAGCCCATCCATTAAGCATGGATTAAGATATAATGCTTCTACCATTACTGCTCCTTATACTTCTAAGATAGTATTTGTTAAGGTAAGGAAGTTAGTATGCCTAAACTAATAAGAATGTTGAAAGTTCCTAAGAAGGGAAATGCCACACTAATGACACAAAGGCTAAGTCTCAATGTATTCACACACAATTGAGACATGCTCTTCCTAGAGCAAACTATGCCTGCATGCATCATTCCTACATACTTAAGATGCAAAGTCTCCAAAGGCATGAAAATTGGCATAATAATGCTTATAGATATACATCTCACATGAGAGTATCTCACATATGAGTCACTCCTATACACTTAGCTCAAAGGAGTTACAAATCTTATAAACACCATATGCATGCTCCATCTAGAAATAGGACACTGGTGCACTTTAATGGTGAGTGCTTTTACTATGGTATTTATGGCCATGTTGCCTATCATTGCCTTTCTAGAAGGCATGATGATTAAATGGTTAGATTTAACCCTTTAGGACCCAAGAGGATTTGGGTACCAAAGACTTAATTCTCTTTGTTTTGCAAATGTGTTTGAAATCCCAAGTTAGAAAGTAAGAGTAGTATCTTGACAGTGGATGTTTAAAGTACATGATAGGAGAAAGGGAGTTTTACACTCAATTAAAAAAATTGAAGGACTTGGAAATGTATCCTTTTAAGACAATGGGAAAGCCAAAATCATTGGCATAGGTAAAATTGGTAATGATGTTGATTCACCCATCCTTGACAAAGTATTACTTATTAATTGACTCAAACACAATTTGTTTAGTGTAAGTCAGTTTTGTGACAAAGACCTCAAATTTATGTTTAAACCATAAGCTTACTATGTGTCAAGGGTGAGTGACAACAAAATTTTGTTCATTGGTAAGAGAATTCATAACATTTATGCCATTGATTTAAATTCTCTCATTAACCATAATGCAAAGTGTCTAGTATCTGTAGTGGATGAAGGTAAAGCCTGACATATGAAGGATAGGACATACTAGTATGGAACTCCTTAACAAGCTAAATATGAGAAACTTGGTTGAAGGTTTGCCAAAAATCAAGTTTACAAAGGAAGGAGTTTGTGAATCATGTCAAAAGGGAAAATAAGTATGATCTTTATTCAAAGCCAAGAACAGGGTAAGTGCATCTAAACCATTATAATTATTTCACATGGATCTATTTGGACCTATTAGAGTGTCTAGCTTAAGAGGCATGCATTATGCATTTATCATAGTAGATGACTACTCTAATCATACTTGGGTGTTGTTCCTCCCTCGCAAGGGCTCTTATTTGATGCATTTAAGACCTTTGCCAAGAGAATTCAAAATTAAAAGGACTTGAAAATCTCTTTAATTAGAAGTGACCATGGAGGAGTTTGAGAATGCTAAGTTCCATGGCATTTGTGATTCGTATGGTATCTTGTACAATTTTTGAACTCTTAGAATGCCATAATAAAATGGTGTGATAGAAAGAAAGAATAGAAATCTTCAAGGGATGGCTAGGACCATGTTAAATGAGTATAATCTTATTAAGTATTTTGGACTAAAGATATAAATTCTTCCTACTCTAAATGAAGAGCAAACTCAGTTGGAAAAGGATTGAGTCTTCAAGAAAGATCATCCAACAGATCTCATCATTAGTGACCCTTTAAGTTGGGTAACTACTAAATCATCATTTAGAAATGCATGTACCAATCTTCCTTTTGTTTCCTTTATTAAGCCTAAGACCATAGATTAGGCCATTAAAGATGAACATTGGGTAGTTGTTATGCAAGAAGAACTCAATCAGTTGGAGACAAATAAAGTATTGACTTTAGTTCTTAGACCTTAAAAACATTCCATTATTTAAACCAAGTGGGTCTTTAGAAATAAGGTTAATGATCACAGAACCATAGTTAGGAAAAAGGCACAATTAGTAGCCAAAGGTTATAACCAAGAAGAGTGAATTGACTTTAGCGAGACCTTTGCACCAGTGGCAAGATTGGAAGCCATTAGGATTTTACTTGCATTTGCATCTCATATGAATTTTAAATAATGTCAAGTGGATGTTAAGAGTGCTTTTATTAATGGCTATATTGATGAAGAAGTATATGTTGAATAACCGCATAGTTTTGAAAGCCATTGCTTTCCTAACCATGTGTTCAAGCTCACTAAAAACCTATATGACTTGAACCAAGCTTTAAGAGCTTGATATGAAAGGTTGAGCAAATTTCTTATAAAGAAAGGGTTTTCCAAAGGGTTAGTAGAGACAACACTTTTCTCTAAAATGAAAAATGGAGGCTTATTACTTATGCAAATATATGTAGATGATATCATTTTTGGTGCCACTAATGTTTGTTGATGTGAAGATTTCTCCAAAGTAATGCAAAGAATTTGAGATGATTAAGATAGGAGAGCTCAAGTTCTTTCTTAGATTACAAATCAAACAAGGAAAAGAGGGAATCTTCATCAACCAAGCTAAATACACAAGGGAACTAATCAAAATATTTGGCATGGAGAAAATCATACCATGTAAAACTCCAATGAGCTCAAACATCAAGCTAAGCGCAAATGAACATGGTAAGATTATGGATCATAAGCTATATAGAGGTATGATTAGTAGTCTTCTTTATCTTACAACATCTAGGCCTGATATTATGTTCAATATGTGCTCATATGCTAGATATCAGTATAATTTAAAGGAGTCTTATTTGCATATTGTAAAACATATACTCAAATACCTTATTAGTACTCTTAATTTAGGACTTTAGTATCCTAAGAGTTCTTTATTTAAGTTGAATGCATTTTCATATGTTAATTTTGTTGGATGTACCTTAGATAGAAAAAGCACTTCAAGCACATGTCAATTACAGGGTCAATATCTAGTGTATTGGAGCAGTAAAAAGTAAAATTTAGTTGTTTTATCAACTGCTAAAGCAGAGTGTATGGCATAAGGTCTTTATTATGATCAAATCCTATGGATGAAGCAATAACTTCTTAATTTCGAGGTTATGTTAAATCAAGTAGCCATCAAGTGTGACAACACTAGTGCCATCAATCTATTTAGGAATTCCATTCAGTATTCTAGGAGTAAGCATATAGTTATAAGACATCATTTTCTTAGGGATCATACTAATAAAGGTGATATTGTACTAAAATTTGTTGATACTAACCATTAATTGGTAGATATTTTCACTAAACCTATTTGTGATGAAAGGATGCAATTCATGAAAAGAAAACTTAAAATGATTGATGAAAGTATATGGAATTAACTTCAGCAGGCTCTTCTTTTTCGCCTTTGTTGATCATGCATATTAATTGGTTGATGATTATTATATTACCTAAAAAGATTACAATTAAAGTCTTTAGACTCTATAAAATAAAGATTTTAATTATGTATTATCTTGATCAAATGTCCCTATATCATTAAGTTTGATTAGTAATTTACATAAGCTAAGTTTTCAAAATGATTACATATTTGAAATATCTATTTTAAACTTAGTTTTGTTTTGGAAAATGTAGCTAATGGTCATTGCATGTTTCATAACAATCGTTGCATTATTGGTGAGTGCCACATTTTAGCTTATGTATGTCCCTACGATCGTTGTGTTTTCCAACAACCATTGTTCTTCACCTAATAACCATTATGAGCAACCACCATCATTGGATGAAGAACACTTGCTTAATCAAGCTAACGGTCATGTCCAACAGTTGTTGAACACTCCTAATGGTCATTTTTTTGAAATTCAAAGGGAGTTCACTAAACTTCTATATAAACCCCTAAAACCCTATAGTTGGCTTACTTTATGCTTTTACTGTGCTTTTGATTCTCTCTCTCTCTCTCGCTCTCTCTATCTCTCTATTTGCTAATATTATTTCATTTGCATTCTAACTTGCACCATTCCTTAAATGCTTAACCAAATGGCACCCAAACCTGAGTCAACCAAGACCAGCAAGAAAAAACCCTTAACCCTTCTACTTAAGCTTAGAGACAGAGGAAAATTTAACCTTAATGCTAGCATAATAGAAGAAAAGGACATCTGAACCCTTTTATGAACCACAAGCCTCAAAGAAATCCAAACATAGCCAAGAATCGAAGGGAAAAGGAAAGGGAAAGGAAAAGGAAATAGAAATAAAGCAAACCCCTCTCATTGTTCATAAGTTCCATCTTAAAATAGAGAAGGAAAAGGAATTGGTCCTCAACTACTTAAAAGAATTATTGGGTAAGATAAATTCTTTAAATGGGGTAATCTATAAAGGTATGGATTAGCATAACAAATGAAGTATTTAATGGTAGGGATAGGGTGAGAACTCTTTTGTCACATAAAAAAGCCCTCTTATATGGAGCTCACAGTAGAATTTCTTAATATTTAAAGTTCTAAGAAGTGATTACCATCCATATGCACAAAAAGGTATGATCAATTTCAAAATTTTTAGCAAAAAAATACATTTTAAGGCAGTATGAATTAGAGAAATGCTTAAATGCCACTGCAACTAGAATAACAGAGCCTCCTCCCACTTTCAAAGTAGATGTAAATCAATTCTAAAAGTCAATAATATATGGAAAGAGCAATTATAACAACAAAAATAGCAAGGCATCAAAGTAAAGAGCCAAGCCTTAATAATAGCTTACCGTTTCATTACATAGAACATCAATGGCAGAGCTCAGTCCAATGACAACTGCACCATCACAGACTTGTTCTATCTCTGGTGCATGGAGAATAAGCAAGAGATCAACACATCCTTGTTCTTAATGTAAATGATTGATGGACAAATAGATAAGGGTAATGAATTTGTGATGGTCATTAGATTACTAGAATTGCTAAATATGTAAAGGTAATTCCCCCAACAAAGGAAGAACTTAAAGAAAAGAGCATTGTGTTAGAAGTACTGCCACACAATGAATCAATAAGTGAAAAGATGGTTTTGAGCATAAGAATCTTTCAAAGGTTAAACACTAGCCTAATTAAAAGAACACTAGAAGAAGGAGAGACCCTTGAACAAAAATAAGAGGATGAAGATGTTGAGGAAACTATCATAACAAGGATTATTGTTATTGAAGAGACTAGAACTAATGCTCCTGCTTCTGTTACATCTCTCTCTGACTTTAAAATGAAGGTCCTTGATCAATTGGCAACCATTTCTAGTGTAGTTCAACAGGTTGAGTCCTTTACTATCTCTCTACACCAAAAACTGCAAAAACTCAAACCACATTTTAGATTGGATAGTGGGAGGTTTAAATTTGCAACTTAGAACTCCAGCCACTCCAATATAGTTAGACACATTAGCTGATCCCAAGGACAAACCCTAAAACCATCCCTAAGACCCTAACCTCAAATCATCCCTTCCATCTCATGTTTCATATTTTATCTTTGTTTCATCTGTTTTTTTTTTTAATCTTTGTTTTCTTAAAAATACTTGATGTAAAGGACAATATATTTAATGTTATAAATATCTTCTCTATTTGCTTATACTATCATTTGAGTTTCCATTTCCTATGTTATTACTATACTTGTGCCTCTTTTTGATATTGATAAAGGGGGAGAAGAAAAGAAAAGCAAAAGTAAAAGTAAAAGTAAATACGTTAAGGGGAGAAGGTATGAGAAAGCAAGCCAAGGCAAAAAAAAAAAAAAAAAAGGCATATTTACATGAAAAAGATAAAGAAAATGTATTGCATGTGACTTAATTTACCAAGGGTAATACGTATATATATACATATATGAATTTGTTTTACAAAGCACTTGATATATTGGTATGCATAACTTGTTTTAACAGTGCATAAAATTTGAAGCAAAGCGGGAGTAACTTGATCTATTATAAGTTATGCACTTGAATTTGAATCATATTGTTTGATAGTTTGTTATACTTAAGGATCATATGATGTACATTTCTCACCTCTTGCAAGATTGATTAACTGTGATAGAATGTTTCTCATCATAAAAGAGGTGGACAATGTTAAACCTAGCTTAGGAGTTTGGTGGACCTAGCTTGTTTTAATGATTACAAATACATATAAAAGCTAACTCTTATCGTTTTTGGCATATAAAATCTTATAAGTACATCAATATTTGGATGAAAGGCTTTTAGAAAAAGACTTTTGGTAAAAATTCTAAGTATTCAAAGCCAATGGGTGTTACTACATTTTAACAGGCATTGGTACTTCATCAATGGGCATTGAAGATTCTCACTAGGTTTGGAGCATCACCTGAGTATAACTAAAGGTCTTTGGACTCCTCAACCAATGACTCTTTCAATAGTCAATAGGTGTTGGATGAATCAAACACTTGAGCCTTGGAAGTTGATCTTCAACAATGGGCATTGCAGTTTTGCAATGGGCATGGCTCATCAATATCTTGATAGCTATTTGACCATGTGACTTAATGTGAATAGAACTCTTAAAGTCTCAACACATGCATTGAAAAACTCCTAGGTAGAGTTAAAGTTTCTAGACCCTTTAACGAGGCACCTTCATATTTGCAATGGGGATTGAGATCTTTCTCAATAAGCATTGAAAGCTCAACAATAGTCATTGAAACACTATAAAAAAATCTTGAAAAATAAAGAATTAAGTTCACTTCATTTAGGAAACTTAAAACAGGCATTGTCCATATCTCAATAAGAGTTGAAGTTAAATTCCAACAGGTGTTGAGAAGCTTCAACAGTCGTTGAAGGAGTTGATGACTAAAAAATTGATAAAGTCAAAAGATGAGCATCCAAGCAAATCTCTCTCTAACAGCTAGTTCCAATGAGATCAATGACTATTAAAGTTGTGTTCTCACCCAACAATAGGCGTAGAGACTATCCAACAGGAGTTGAGTAACTACTCTGTGATATGGAGTGACAACCTTCTTTCTAATGGCTAGTTTCGTGTCTATGCGCATAAAAGGACCCTCACATAACAAAAATAAGTAGAGAAAAATGGTAAAAAATGAGTATTTTCTATTGTGAAAGAAATCTTTGAATAAAACGGGTGAAACAAATGTGATTTACCTTCAAGGAAAGATCATTGGGAAAAGCTTGCAAAAGTTATCTTCAAAACATAGTTGAAAAACAAGCTTTATGACTTCTCTCAAAATTCTCTACTAAATCAAGCATATCTTATGAGTGTATTCTAGATTATTTATTACTTGAGTGAAAGTGCTTTTCCTCATCTTTTAAGTTGTAAATTCTTTTGAGAAAAGTTTTGGTCAAGAGATCTTAAAAGATCTAAAACCATTCTTATGAAAGGTCTAAGGTAGTACCTGCAAAACTACTTTGGAAAATGGATTTAATGGCAACCAGAAGTCTACTTATAAAGCTTGGTGGTGCCTAGAAACTATTATGGTAAAAGTGGTTGATAGCACCTGTAAGCTATCTAGATAGTGAAAGGCTCTAGTAGGAA
Organism: Omphalea diandra; assembly: GCA_949677035.1. Lineage (NCBI taxonomy): Eukaryota > Viridiplantae > Streptophyta > Magnoliopsida > Malpighiales > Euphorbiaceae > Omphalea > Omphalea diandra. The sequence continues at coordinate 3,323 of CATIWR010017239.1, read as the reverse complement.
AACTAGTGGAAAGGGCATAGGTAAGATTGTGCCAAATCTGTATAAACTAATTGTCTCGAATCTTCATTATTTTTAATATATTTTTTAAATTATTTTTACTTGTCATTCCCATTCTAGGGCACCAAGGGGTAACATTGGGAGCGACTGTGACTTACCCTCAAGATGAAATATGATTCTCCACTTTTATTCGTAATAGATGGAGTGCTCCCTTATTCCAGTACTTTTACAAGTAGTGACCATAACATGAAAATCATGACTATGACATTTATAATATATTAATAACTAGTTTTTTGAAGGACCAATGCTTGAGAGATAAGTATCACTAGCCATTAGACTAATTTGAGAAAAGGTAAAATCTATAGTGAAATGCCAATTGTAAATGTGACACCTCTGTTTTAACCGTGACTTAACTTTTATATGTATTTAATGTATGATTTACTGCCACACTTCGGGGATTTATGTATAGTTTTGATTGTAACAGCTCTTTTGTGGTTAAAACTTATTAATACCCCCTTCCCCCACCAAATGGCTTTAAATGTAAGAGGATAATCATTTATTGTGTCCAAACTCTTACACTTTTAATTCTTTAAGCTTAAATTCATTTATTATTTATACTTGTGATATTGGAGGCTAGGTGTTAGCCTTAAACACTTTGGGTCTGGGTTTTAGAGTGACCTTAAGTAAGAAAAATTCTTATGTAAGATTGTGTGTAAGCCTTAAACACAATTGTAATTTAGGTTTAGTATGAGCTTAAATACTAAGTTTGGTGTGAGCTTGCAAAACACCTTTGAGCGTTAGTGAAATAACCAATTATGGAATTAAAGAGTAAACGTAAGATTTGTTAACACTCGAACAATTATAAATTACTTATGTTGATTCTTCTTCTCTCTTTCCTTAAACTTTAATTTGGTTAGACTCCCTCTAGAAATTCTAATTTCCTACCAATTTAACCCCCTTGTTAATACACAAGGGCCAAAGTGGTATCTGAGACTAAGCCTTAAAATTTATCTTAGTTCCCTGAGAAAATATCATGGAACAAGATGGAATTCACTCTCTCCTTAAGCCATTCTTTGATGGATCCAATTATGCACATTGAAAGTATAAAATGAAGATTTATCTTGATAACAATATTAGGATGGAGTAGTAGAGTGAAAGCCACCTACTAGTGTAGTAGATGGAAGTGAAGAGTTACTCTTTAGAGAAGAATGGGTTGAGGCTCATAAAAAGGAAAATGGGAAGAACAAAATGGCAATGAAAATCATCTTAAGCTCTCTTAAGATAGGATTGTGAAAGAGTCCAGTCATACCGCTCATGGCATATAGAAGGCCTTAGAGAACTACCATGAAGGTACTATACAAGTTAAGTCAAGTAGATTGGGCATTGTTGAACTAGGATAATCAATCTTAGGATTAGAACCTTTTTTGATCTTGACAAAGTAAATTGATCATCACTACTATTTCAAATAAGTGTTGTTTTTGCAGAATTGAATCAATCCCTCAAGAAGAAATGAAGAAGTTGATGAATTCCAAAGTAGCATGAAAATCGCGACCGCAACCTACATATTCGCGACCGCGATTCATGTTAAGCCATTTTGAAAATCAAGCAGGGGAAATCGCAGTGTCATTCTCGGCCGCGATCCCTGAGAAGAGAAAGGTCAAGTTGTCACAGACGAATTCGCGGTAGGAATCTCGGCTAAGTCGCGACCGCGAATTTCAAAGAAATTGAAGAGGGAAGCAAGTCCACAACCACAAACTGACAAGTATCCAATGAAACTGTTGGAAGTCAAAAATCGCGAAGGCATCTTGCTAGTAGCGACCGCGAACCTTATGGAAGAAAGTTATCGATTTTGGCAGTTGAAATTTAAAATTCTATTAATCAATCATTTTTATACCATCAATGTAATTTAAATTTTTTCTCAATTTTGTCCTTATACTCATCAATCCAAAATTATTAATATTATGTAGAATTTCAAAGTCATTTATTGCAGGCTTAGACTAAACAACTATTTGTCTTCTTCTTCCCTGTCTTTCCCAATATCAAAATAAACTAGCAAAATATAATATTTGGTAGAAAAATATAAAATTTACTTCATTCATTCCAATATAACCAACTTTTTAGGACATTTCACTAGGATTAGGAAGCTACTCTCTCCATTTCAATGTAAGTGTCCTTTTTTATGTATTAATTAGTTTTGCAATATTCTACGAGTCTTTCTAATATTTTCAAACTACTATTTTGTATTTCAACAAGTATTACTTAATGTATTAAAATATATGAAAATGTGAGCTCCAACTATTTACATTCCAAAGTAGGGTTGAACACAGATCATGGATATACCAAATCGGACCGATTAACCAAATTGAAAATGATCAAAATTAAAAAGAACCAAAAATAACCAAATTGATCAAAACCATAAAAGTAATTAAGAATGTTATTGGTTATTAATGTTTATCGTATCGATAACTGAACCGAACTGGACCTATCCAAACCGTTATCCAGAACCGGTATATATATATATATAAATAAACTATTTGTAATTTTAATTTTTAAATATATATGCATCTATGTATTTATTTTTAATTATATAAGTATTTAATTTTAAATATTTATGTGTGTATATATATATATATATATAAACTCTATTTTTTACAAATTTAATTATTTAAGATAAAATATCTGAATAACCGAACTGAACTGAAAATAGGTTCAATTTAGGATTGACATTTTTAATTTTGATTATGGTTTCAGTTACTTTATTTTTCAAATAATCGATTTATGGTCTGATTCTGGATAATTTCAAATAATCGGTCTGAATCGAGACTGATCACCTCTAGTATGAAGCTCTAAAGGAAATGCAAATAGATTTAATTGAGAGTTTTAGTTATTTGCACTTCCTATGCGAGTGCAAGAATTTTCAATGGAAATGTAAATAGCCAGAAACGAAAGTGTGAGTGAAGTAAGAGAATGTGTCACAATAAATTTTGAATATATATGGAAAGAGGAGTAATTTAGTCTCATTTGACTTTTTTTATAATTAAGTCTATTAAATGCTTTCTTAATCTATGCAAAATACCTAAAAATAATGTTTAAATGGGAATGGAGAGAGCATTATTTAGCCTTAAATTTAGGAGAAAAATAAGTGTATGAGACTAAATTACCCTTGGTTTTGAAAGACTCAAAAATATTTAATCCATAAACATTAATCTCAGGAAAATACAAAATTATACCTTGTGATTTTTATTTTTTGCAAATATGGTCATGTGATTTGTTTATTAGTAAAACTCTATTATGTGGTATGATGTCATTTGCAAAGTGGTACTATA
>CATIWR010017204.1:0-13283 GCA_949677035.1 Omphalea diandra | reverse complement strand
AGTGCATTTACCATAAGATCAGTGAGAGTAAATTTATATTTCTTGTTCTTTATGTTGATGATATTTTATTGGCTAGTAATGACATGAGGATGATTTGTGAAACTAAACAGTTACTCTCTAGGACTTTTGATATGAAAGATTTTAGAGAGGCATCTTTTGTCTTGGATATTGAGATTCGTCGTGATCGATCCCGTCATTTACTAGGTCTTTCTCAAAAGGCATATATTGATCGTGTGCTCAGTAGATTCAATATGCAATCTTGCAAAGGTGGTAATACTCCTGTGGTGAAAGAAGATAAATTTAGTAAGGAGCAATGCCCTAAAACTGATATAGAAAGGCAAACCATGATTAATATTCCTTATGCAAGTGCAGTTGGCAGCTTGATGTATGTTCAGGTATGTACAAGACCAGATATTGCATACATTGTCAGTGTTCTTGGTCGATATCTTTCTAATCCTGGTTGAGATCATTGGATAGCTGCTAAGAAGGTAATGAGATACTTGCAAAAGACTAAGGAATATATGTTGGTTTATAGGCGTGTGGATGATCTTGAAGTGGTGGGGTATTCAGACTTTGATTTTGCCGGTTGTCAAGATGATATGAAATCCACTTCAGGTTATATTTTTATGTTTGTTGGTGGTGTTGTTTCATGGAAAAGTGTTAAACAAACACTTACAACATTTTCTACTATGCAAGCTGAGTTTGTTACAGGTTATGGTGCTAGTACACAAGTTATATGGTTAAAGAATTTTATTTATGGGTTGTTTGTGGTTGATTATATTCCTAAGCCACTTCGTATATATTGTGATAATAATGTTGTTGTATTCTTCTCTAAGAACAATAAAAGTTCGAGTGGTTCTAAACATATGAAGATTAAATATCTCACAGTTAGAGACTTAGTAAAAAAATGAGACATTGAGATTCAGTATGTTAGTACTGATTTAATGCTAGCTGATCCCCTAACCAAAAGACTCAGACCCATAGTTTTTAAGAAACATATTTGTGATATGGGTGTTGTGGAGTCTTTTGATGTGTTTGGTTAGTGGAAGTTTTTGTGCTTGTAATTGAACGTTCAAATTAAATAATTTTGCTACAATGCTTATTCATATTTATTTATATGGATTGAGTGCTTTGTAGTGGATTGTTTTGCGTATGTGATTAATATGCTTAAGACCGGTGTGATTATCTTAAGCAAAACTGGTTTCCAATTGTGTTTTTGGAAACAAAGGCTAAGACATTGTGATTGTATTTCCAAATGGAAATAACAGCCTTATTGTGAAACCTTGTGACAGGCTAAAGCATTGTGTGTGTATTTCCAAATGGAAATAACAACCTTATTGTGAAACCTTGAGAATTTCTCTTGCTCGTTAGAGCATGTGTGAAAGAGAAATGTTTGGAGGACTGACAAAAAAATAGTGTATTGATCACATGGGGTGTTATTTTCTTGCTACACTGTCATATCAAAATTCAGGTCGGTTAAGTTGTCAATATTTATGACTATGGATTGGTACTATGTCAATAAAAGACATAATTACTGGCATGATCCGATATTGATAATTTAATATTGACAAGATTGTGTTTGATATGTCACTTTATCAATAAGCTATATGTTTTCTAAAAATTGTGTGGCCACACTTGAGTTTAAAGTATTCAGTCTGAGAGTCGTTTTCGAAAATATTTTCTTTATTAAAACATGAAAACGTCATAATTAATATTGTCCAAGTGAGAGAATGTTGGAATTTTTATTATGTGGGCTAATATTAATTATGAGTTGATTTTAATTATTTATAAAACAAACTGAATAATATAGTTTATTGATTTGGGGTAAGCCCAATTAAAATGTGATCAATTGAGTTATGGGCTTGTGACATCTTTTATGGGCCGATATGGAAGACGATCAGTGTAGGCCTATTTTAACATGGACATGTGATGGGTGGGTCTGTTAAAATTTATTATAAATAGGCTAGATCTCCTCTCATGTCTTCATAACAGAAAACCCTAGTTGTTACACTCATTGTAGCCGTCTTTGAGAAGGTCAACGAGAGGAACACCTAGTTTTCGTTTTCAACAGTTCTGACAAATTTTTCAACTGGTTTATTTTAGCTTTCGAAATTATGGTTCAAAATAATTTGGGATTCAACGCGGAGACATGTACGCAATTTGTTTCCGTTCAATTCTTGGATTTAGTGTTCTAAATTTATGTACAATATCCTATATGAAATATTTTACATTTTTTCCCTTCTTGTTTAGAGTTAAAAAAATATATAATTCTAGTGTTTTTCCTTAGAATGTCCATCCATTGGTTCGGTTATTACCAAAAGTGAATTCATTTTTAAATTTATAAAATTGAATTAAATTAATTTTTGTTATAAAATTAAAGTTGATTTAGCTCAATCGATTCAATTTAATTTAAATCGATTTAAAATATATTTTTAAATTTTTTAGTATAAATTATATTATTTTAAATATTTATAGGTATAAAAGTTATTATATGTATATATAGTTTATTTTTAGGTGTCAAAAATATTTATATCATTTATATTAAAATTTTAATAAATATTTGGTTAATTCAATTTATCTAGCTTTAATTTTCAAAATAAAATCAAATCAAATCAAATTAATTAAAATTTTTAAGAGAAAAATCAAAATCAAATTAAATTTTAAATTCAATCAAACTGAATCTAACTAATTTATTTAAATTTAATTTTTCAATTTGAGTCAAACAGTGAACAACTCTATTCTTTCTCCCTTGAATAATATATTTTTATACTATTGATGCAAATTCTACATCTTGAATACATGTATTTGAAGGAAATAATTAAAGTGTTAGATTGCAAGTTGGTAGCTAGACTAGTCAATAATATAATCTTATGAGATGATTTTAGTCAATTGTACTGAAAACAATCATTGAGCTCAAGTCATCTTAAAACATTTAATTTAATGATTAAATGAAATCAAAATTAATTGAAGCAGTAAAAATTCAACAAGTCAAGAGAAAAATGTTAGTAATATGTTATTATATATACTAATTTCTTCATACATATGTTCATTAAATTATGATATTAGGGGATCTAAGGACATAGTCATTTGGTAGGGAAGACTATAGTTTGGTTAAATGTGTTGGTTAGATACCAAAATCAATATGTAAAAAGTTAAAAACTTGATCTTATATAACAAGGATAATTTATAATTTATTTGTAATTATTCTTTTCTTTTTTTTTTTTTCCTGTGCCCATATATTTGTCAAGCATTTTTTATTAATTTTTAAAATCAATATTAATATATTATGGATTTATCACAAGCCAATTTTTTCACTAATATTTTTCTGATCATTATGTTTTCTTTCTACCAAAATTAACTTTGTATAAAATAATTTTAAACTAAAAAATGAAACGTTGCTCGAATTAATAAAAAAAAAAAAAAAAAAGAACTAGTAACATCAACAGGATTTCTTTCCTAAGTTCGTGCATCATTAAGGTGAGGGATGCACAAGAACTTTTGCTTGAAACATCAAATAATTTTAGTTTCTTTGATATAGACGAATAAATGATGATTCTCATATATATGGTTCTTAATTTTGTATCCATATAATTCTTGGACAAATCAAATTAGACAGACCCTAAAAAATTTTGTGATTACTCCATTGCAACTGAAACTTGTTGATTGGCTACAAAATTAAGTGTGAAGAAAGACTAAGAAAAATAACAAAAAATGGATTCAATTTAATAAATAGTGTGGTATGTTTAACCAATCTAAGAAAAATCAATATTTTGGTAATAATAATAATAATAATGAATCAAGTTGGGGAATAGGAATAGTGAAGAGGATGGTGATGATGAAAAAAAAATATAGGATGGCAGGTGGTGAAGAGAATCTAAAGACAACATCTCACCAACCACAAGTTCAATTAATGACTGGGGTTGATAGGCCTTCCACTAACCGACATATATATATATATATATATATATATATATATGGAAAATAAACAGAAGGAATTTTCTTAGGAACTCCACAAGTAAACACCTAAACAATTTCTAGATAATAAATGTATTCTCCATGCCATGCAGAACCAATGCAAATCAACTTTACAATACATACAAGAAAAGCTTGATATTGACTATTAGATATCATGTTGATCAATTAACATAAATTATCAAAGTTTTCTTTTTCCCCATATATTTGGATCGGATCATTATGAAATGAATTATGTTTTCTAAAAAAAATTAAATTATTTTGACTCATCTTTTAGTTTTGAGTAGAGACCACATATAATTTTAACTTTTTTAAATAAAAAAAAATTTGCTTTGATTTTATATAATTTCAAATATTTTTAAATTCAAATTGAGTCAATCTACGGGTTAGGTCAAGAATTGAATGAATTTTAGATCAAATTAACTTTAAGTTATTTCAGATTTTTTTTGTCAATTTAGATTAAGTTAGATCGAATTTTTTTTAGTTCAATTAAATTTTTGAGTTAAGTAAAAAATTACCATCTTTAATGAAATTTTATTTATATAAAATAATAATTAAAACTTAATTAAAATATTCATATTTAAATAAATATTATTAGGCATAAATAACTTTCATAAAATTAATGAAATTCATTTATATTATGATGATTCTGCCAAAATTGATATAAAAAAACACAAGCAAAATCAATATAATTCAAATCTACTTCACAAGATAAATCCAATAATAAAATTAACAAATACGAATATCAATTAATTTTTCACGCTAACAAACTCTCAATCCAATTATCGTCAACTACATCAAGCTACAATCAAACAAACTTATTCTCACTCATAGTTCTTCTAATAACTCAATTTTTTTTTTCTAAAGGTGTTCACTAAGGTTTCCTTGAGATTTGTGCACTTTTGAAGTGACTTTGAATATATATCCTTGTATGTTTAGAGATTTATTAGAATGTTTTATGTTTGCTTAGAAATGATTAAAGTTCTTAAAAATGAGTTTAGATAAGTTGAGGTAAAGTAAATTGAACTCAATGCTTGAAAGGAGTTAAAAAAGGAATTTTGAGGTGTTGAAGGATGGAACCAGTGCTTTGAAAACTAAATCGAATCAGCCAGTCGGATCAACAAAATCAAAAATTGGATCAATGATCGTTCGATTAGGTTCGGTTTGGTTTTCAAAGTAATTTTCATATTTTTAAGTATTACAAATATATTTATATATTTATAATTTTTTTTATTTTAAAATTATTTCAATAATATTTTTAAATTGTATTTGTTATTGAATTAATTAAATCAGATTGATCAGACCAAATCAGTTAGCTGATTTGCTGACTAATTCAATTTTAAAAATATTGGATGAAACATAGAACTATATCAATACTTTTAGTTTTTCAAATTTGAGCTAAAGCTAAAAGTGGCTTTACATGTCCTCACAAGTAAACCAATCTCCTAACTCCTAATCCTATCAAAATTGGCACATCTGATTTTCAAATCCTCTCATCAGTTCCCCTTGTATCTCAACAAGCCAAGTAGTGTCAACAACAAAATCATGCGAGCAGTCTTCAGTCATGCAATGCCTTTATTGCTCTGTACAAGATGCAAATATTATAGATGGAACTCACAGAGTGCAGAGGCAAGTTTCAGACAATGATGTCCACAAAGCATTCATAGCATGTAGCTGACCAAAATTTGGCTTGCACCTCCGGATAGTCAGTTCCAAAAGAATCTGAAATCGTTTCAGAAACATAGCATCCTTCAAGCATGCGGGATAGTGATGTTTCTAGCATTTAGAACAATAGCTATTTATCAGTATCATTCAATAACCATGACCAGCATACACAATGGTAAGCCTTAGAACGCAAAATGAAACAAAACTTTTTAGCTTTAAACCAAAGCGCCAGTAAGATTTATTGTTGGGCACAGTAAAGTGGTCCCTAAAGAACTTGATATACACTGCATCTCTTTCACTAATGATGACAGTAATGCAAACGCTTATGGACAAGAAGATAATTGAAACAGCACTAAAAGGCCAAACATAACAAATATGCTAGATACACTTTCATCTTCAAAAGGAACCGCCAATAGATAAAGGGAGAAAAATCCCAGCATTCATGAATCATGACTTAAAAGGAAAGTGAAACACCAAAAAATGCTCCTGATTGTAAGTTTTATTTATGTTTTTACACCAAATCAATGCAATATTTACTGTATCAGTAGCATATTCTCTAAATAAAAGCAATTGGTTGTGATTCTTAAAATTGCAAGCAGCCTAAGCATATACTCGCCAAACTTTTCACCTCTAGCTGATTCTAGTAGATGCTCTGGTTACTAAGACAAATATATGTTATAATTACAAAATTTACTTTCTCCATTAGCAGAATCAGTTCTTCTATTATCTTAGATAGAAAAATGATCAAATGAAAAATAAGTTCATTAGTGTATATTATCTATGTGCCATGGCCAAATAAGGGATAAGATAATCTTAATGAATGATTCCTGCGTTGCTATTAGATTTTACATAGAATCTATTTTGTGTTACAGTCTATAAAAACTCAAAACAAAGGGCTTCCATCCAGTTATTAATTCATCAAAATTTCCTCATAGTTTGCAAGAGTTCGACCCTTCTACATTTATGCATAACATGCACCATTTTGGTTACAGGCCCTAGGCTTCTGTTATCACGGAATACAATAGCCTTTCTAATTAGAAAACCAAATAAAAATCTGAATAAAAATGAACTGGGAGAACTGTTATGCACATAAGTACTTAGTCAATTTAGAATTGGTGCATAATATAAAACATATGATTCACGTTAACTCAAGCAAAAAAAAAAAAAAAAGACAAGGCCACACCAACCCAAAAATGCCAACACCTTCTCGTGGACACCATAATACCCTTTGCTTTGGCATAAAATTTTGATATAAAAACAAGGACAAAGGCCAAGACAAGAGACAAAGAAAAATTTGAGGAATTTTGATTTGAAACCTAAAACCCATCCCCGCTTACCTTGTCAAAGTAGAGGCAATCCACTCGATAAGAAGGACCTCTACCGATCTCTTATACGATCGAGCTCAGCTTGCTTTCCTTTGAAGGACTTCCCCCGCAAAACTCCTGAGTCGGGTTTCTTCTTGTCACGCCAGCAAGCTGCTCTTGAATGCCCTGTTGACACAGAGAAGGAAGAGAAGTAGCTGCTCTTGAATGCCCTGTTGCTGTTCTCAAAGCCCCAGGTGTACAGGCGTCACCTGGGTTCTCTCCTTGTCGAATTGCGCTTCTGATCTGAGCAAGGGAGGTGAGGTTTAAGCTTCTGTGTTGACCTTGGTTTGCTCTGTTGTGTGGCAATGGGAAAAAATCTCAAGGGAAAATAAGAGCCCCAAATGAGCAGCCACCAATGGATCAAACAAGTGGCCCAAACGAGGGTAAAATCGTCTTTTTAACTTGAAACAGTGGAAACGCTACAATTTAGAATGTTTAAATATAACAGTTGAAATGAGTGTAGATGAATTTAACAAACTTTTACAAACCTTTTTATTTTACTTTAATATCTCTCATTTAAATATATAAATTATTTTATAAAGTAGTCACTTCCATTTCAAATTTTTATAAGCTGCTCTTGAATGTCCTGTTGACACAGAGAAGGAAGAGAAGTAGCTGCTCTTGAATGCCCTGTTGCTGTTCTCAAAGCCCCAGGTGTACAGGCATCACCTGGGTTCTCTCCTTGTCGAATTGCGCTTCTGATCTAAGCAAGGGAGGTGGGGTTTAAGCTTCTGTGTTGACCTTGGTTTGCTCTGTTGTGTGGCAATGGGAAAAAATCTCCAGGAAAAATAAGAGCCCCAAATGAGCAGCCACCAATGGATCAAACAAGTGGCCCAAACGACGGTAAAATCGTCTTTTTACCTTGAAACAGTGGAAACGCTACCATTTAGAATGTTTCAATATAACAGTTGAAATGAGTGTATATGGATTTAACAAACTTTTACAAACCTTTTTATTTTATTTTAATATCTCTCATCTAAATATATAAATTATTTTATAAAGTAGTCACTTCCATTTCAAATTTTTATAAACTCTCAATTCAAATACAGTGTTTAGGTGTTGTCATAGAATTCCAGCTATCCAACACAATGCTTTTATCAAGATTTTGTCTCCTCCAAAAGTTAGCAATAATCTTATGCAAAGTATCACACACCGTTTTTAGTAATAAAAAACATGACATTGGATATCTAAATATGATTTATTAAAATTTAATTTAATGTGATATGATTTTAATTATATTTTAATTAATAAATATTTAAAATTAAAATAATTAAACAAATATATCTTATTTAAAAATTCAAATTATAAATAATGGGATGAACTTGAAACCTTAAAAATGAGAACTCATACAATGTTAAATCCAAAATTCTATTTATAATAAATTTAATAAATAATTTGGACACCTGAACCTTCCAAGAATTACACAATTCACACAAAATCCCAATCATTCCTCCTATTTCTCATACTATTGATAATATATTCTATTGGTGGCAAGCCTTTTTTCTATTGATTTTTTATTTTTCTTATTAAAATGAATTATTTTATTTTATTTTTATTTTTATTTTTATTTAAGAGTTTTTATTTTAAATTTACTTTTTTTGTGAGAATTTTTATCCTTTTTTTTAAAAAAAGTTTTCATGATTTAAAAATAGATTATTTAGTAATGAATGATGTTATATTATTGAAAATTATCTCTCAAATTTTATTTGCACATGCTTAATTACTAAAAAAATTCATGAACTTTAGCATATTTTTTAAATTTATCCCTTACTCTATCTTTTAACAATTAAAAGCCAAAATTTTATTTTATTTTTTTCTTTTCAAATATACTCTTAAACCTAAATCTAAAATTATAAATTAGATAAAAAATCATTTTGATCCCTCAACTTTTTGAAAAAGTTTTGTTAAATCCAAAAATTAAAAAAATTAAAAATTAGATAAAATCTTATTAAATTTGGTTTGATTCACTTTCAATGTATAAAAAAATCTAACCAAATCAAATTGAATATATCTATTCTAATTTATTAAAATATAATTTATCTTGATAAATAATTTATTATAAAATTTTATTTTAAAAAATCATTAATTCATAATTTTAAGTGAAAACTTAGACAATCATAATTTTTTTTTAAATAATACAATGATAAATAGTTATTACCTTTTTTATGTACACATTCAATAGCTAAAATTTATTTCTTACAAATAATCAACTTATCTCTTTATATTAATAAATCATTTCTTATAAGACAATAAATTTACTAAAAAGATATAATGATTAAATATTTAAAATTCACAATAAAAATTAACTAAAAATATATAAAATCTTGTTTAACATTTATTTTTATATAACAGTATATTTTCACTTTTGCATAGTGTCAATGTTTTTATAATAATATAAATTTAACAATATTTTTACAATATTTCTTCAATATAAAAAATACTCCACTTTTATTTTAAAATTTTATTATACCAAATGTAAAAACTCAACCTACTTTAATTTTTAAGGTCTGTAATCTATTATTTTATATAAAATTTAATCAAATTGGACTTAATTAATTATTTATTCTTAAAATTTAAATACAATATATTAACTTTATATTTTTTATATAGAAAAGTATTGTCTGACTTTTCTGAAAAATAAGAGTTAAAAATTTAGCCATTTTAAACTCTTAATATTTTTATATTTTATTTATATTCTTAGTTTTTATTTTATTTTTTATTTTTAATATTTATATGATATGTATTTATTCATTTTGTTTTCTTTCAATTTAACTTTGATTTGTTATTATTTAAGATATTTTAAGCAATTTATTTACTTTAAAAATAATTATTGTCTATCATTTTATCTCCATGAATATTAAAATTTTATAAATAATTAGATAATATTTAATAAGTAATTTTAATTTTAAAATATATAATGTATACTCAACTTAAAAAATTATGAATCTATCACTAAGTACACACATACAATCATGTATGCATGTATGTAAGTCTCTCTCTCCCTTTATGTGTGTGTGTATATATATATATATATTTTAGATTAATTTATTTTTAACTTCTTATCTATTTGAATAAATTAACATTTAACTATTTTATAATTTAATAAATTTATTTTTTTCTCAAAAAATACTCATTAATATGAAAAGATAATTTGAATATTTATAATAAATAAGGTTTAGCTATTTAATGTGTACATAAAAAGATGAAACTATTTATTATTGCATTATTTTAAAAAATAATGATTATCTAAGTTTTCAATTTTAACTTATAAAGTAATGATATTCTATGATAAGTTTTATAATAAATTATTTATCTAATTAAATTATATTTTAATTAATTAGAATATATATATATTTAGTTTGATTTGATTAGATTATCATATATTAAAATAGAATCAAACCAAATTAAATAAGATTTTATATAATTTTTAGTTATTTTTCTCTTTTTTTGGGTTTAAGCAAACCTTTTTAAAAGTTTATGAATCAAAATGATCATTTATCTGTTTTTTTTTATAATCAGATATAGCTTTAAAGATAGATTTGAAAACAAATTTGAAGTTTTGAATTTTTTTTATTAAAAAAAGAAGTAATTGATAGATTTAAAAAATACATTAAAGTTTGCGACTTTTTTAATAATTAAACTTTTGACGTATTATATGAATTTCAATTCATATCGTGTTATAATACCATATCATATGAAAATCTTTATAATTAATAAAAATACATAATTATTAATAAAATTTATGATAAAAATGAAATCATTATTTTAGAGTTGAATTAATATGTAATTATTAATAATATTAAAAATTAATTTCATATTAATACTATAAATTAATTATACATATCATATAATTATTTATAAATAAAAATATTTTTTATTAGTCTAAAAAATAAATAACTCGACACGCTCACAACTAAAATGACTGTTCTGAAAATATACAACTAAAATTACTAATAAAAAACCGTCGGTCCCTACCTCTTTATCACATTTATCACTTTATTTGAACATGGCAGGAATGGGCCAAGTACATGGTCAGTGGGCCCCTAATTTGACCAAAATTGCGTATGTTTGGATTCATTTAGTTCAAATTTCTAAAATTTTAGTTTTATTTTTTAATAAATTTAATTTATTTGATTTATATAATTTGTTTATCCAAAAAATCAAACGAAAAATGAATTTTCGTAAAATTTTAATAAAGCTAAATAAATTTATAATAAAAAAAATAAACTGAAACCAAATCAACTAAATAATGTTGATTCCATTTGATACATTAATTTAACAAAATTTTCACTCACCCCTAAGCGGCTCCTTAAAATTGCCCCTCTAGGCAAACTATAATAATAAAATTAAACAAGAGGATTATGCTGTTTATAATAATTGATAATTGATAACAATAGTGTTGGCTGCTTGCTTGCCCACCAAATCCAAAGCACATGATTAATTGGTCGGTTCGATAGTTGATTATGAATGAGCCAAACAATGTAAGGAATATTCACAGTACGGAGGCTGAACCAGTTTGATCTGCAATAATGAGCAAAAGAAATTAGGAACCTTGAAAAAAATTACTCAACTATAGATGCAAAACAATTTAATGGAAAAAGATGTCTTTAAAGCTTAAAACCAAATAAATATCCTCTTTTTTTTTTTTTTTTCAGAAAAACACCCTAACAATATTAATGATAATGAAATACTTCTTTTGTTTCAAAATAGATGTCGTTTTAGAAAGAAATTTTTATTTCATAATACTTGAGGTTTTATAATTATCAATAGACATTAATTAATCTCTTTCGACTCTACCATTTATCTCTTTCATAATCATTATTTCCTTTTAGAGTGCACAATAATAATAAGAATAATTAATTGAGAGTAATATAGTCTTTTTCATATATAATAACACTTATTAAATACAATTCTTAATATACGTATAAAAATTTTAAATGATATCTATTAAAAAACAAATGAAGGACATTTAAATGACCACCATGAAATTGGGATAAGGTCAACTTATTTTTTTTAAAAAAAAATTGCTTTATATAAATATATTTCTACTCCGCCATATATTATTGGGATCCTAAAGATATTTTTAATGGGCAAAGTGCATTGATATTTAATTGTTAATTTCTTGTATTATAAAATAAGTATATGGTTTATCCTCTGAATTATTAGTTTATAGTGGTCTTTTCGTTCTTTATATTTAGCATTTAATGAATAAAAAATAATTAATCTATTGAGTGCTTATAATAGAAACTAATCTTCTCCGTTGAACAATTTTATAGTGAAAAACTAGGTACTCAAATGCAAAATTTGCACTTCCAATCAACAAACCAATTGGTGAAGATTAAACTGAGTTCTTAGTTCATTAATATTATAGTCGTGTTCTGACTTATAAAAATTTGAATTTAAATTTTAATTAAAATCAAATTGAAAAAAATAAACTTGGTTAACTTTTAATTTAACTAATTTTTGAAGTGCAAAAAATTTGGTAGGTAAAGTGGCAAGAACGTACTGCTTGTGTTATATTTCCCACCTCTCTCACCAACCCACTCCTCAAGTCCACGACCCTCTTTACCACCCTTCTCTATGACTCTGCTTCACTTGTCTTTTTTTATCAACCCTCCAAATTTTTGTCCCCACCTAAGAGTAGATGCCGTGGCCATGCCACCAACCAAAATGTGTGCCACGTGTCACTATCCTACCGTCCAGTCTCATGAATATCTAACGGCCTCTTGCATTTTCCAACTACCCATCGCCCCCCCCCCCCCCCCCCCCCCACATTTCAACAACCCTCTATTTAAGGCAGCCAAATTTGTTGGGCAGACTCAGGATTTTTGGGTTGCCACGTTCCTGAAAAATCCCTTGGCCAAAAATAACACCCATAGCCTAAGTTTTGTCATAACATATTCATTTTCTCATTACTCATCCAACTTTCCTAGCAAATAAAAAAAAAAAGGTATGGAATTTTTTCTTGAACCGTGCAATGGCAATGGTTATGACCCATTGAACTGGGACATGGTAGCAGAGTCACTAAAAGGGAGTCACCTAGATGTGGTGAAGCGTATGATTGATGAGTATAGAAAGCCAGTGGTGAGGATAGGAGGTGAGACCCTGACCATAGCCCAAGTGACAGCAATTGCTAAACGTGACGCTGGAGTGAAGGTTGAGCTATCGGAGGAGGCTCGAGCAGGGGTCAAGGCAAGCAGTGACTGGGTTATGGACAGCATGGACAAAGGAACAGATAGTTATGGTGTCACCACAGGTTTTGGTGCTACCTCACATAGAAGA
>CATIWR010017189.1:0-12349 GCA_949677035.1 Omphalea diandra | reverse complement strand
AATTTAGTCAAGTTTTCAAATTTTTGACCGTTGGACTAGCTGATTCCCAAGGATCTTTGTCCATTACTCACATTTTTCAAAAGTAGCGGTCACGACTATGGATTTCACAGTCACAAATTCTAGTAATTGCCATACAATTAAGTGATTTGCCTGGCAACCGTCTCCAACTCTTTATTACTCCAGCTTTAGTTATTTCTGGCCATTTTTACACCCTTCAGATGGCTATATAAATTCCATAAACAATGATTTTTATCACTTCATTATACTCCAAATCAATTATCACTTTCCACATTCTCTAAATTCTCCAAATCTCTCTACTTTCTAAATGGCTCCCAAGAAGATTTCTAAAGCAGAAAAGGGTAAGACAGTAGCCCAACCATCTGCAACTTTAGCCCTTGACTTGTGAAAGGAATCACAAAGGAGGAGAACGAATGATTCAAAGCCAACTCTTCTAAAATCATCATCCCAAACAAAATACCATCTGCCTTTTTGCTGGAGATCAACAACAAGATAAAAGCATTCCTCTTTAACTTAGGATGGAACGAGTTCATCTTTCGAGATGAACCTGGTTATAAGGAAGTTGTGAGGGAATTCATATGCACGATAACACTAAATTGCAAAGCAGAATCACGAGCTGGGCAATATGGGTTAGTATTCATGTTTTCAGGGATCCTTATTTTATTACTTTCGAGTAATTGTCAAACCTTTTTAACCTTCAAGTCGGAGAAAATATCTCATTTATTATCTCCGCACTTAACGTAATCTATTCCAAGTTTTGGTCAGAAATTTCAATTGAGACCAAATATGACCCAAAAACTTCCCTAGCAAAATACATCAAAACCCTCGCCTTTTGGATACTCCATCGTATCATCACATTTTCCATAAATGCTAGAGGTGATGGTAATGAGAAAGTATCTCAAAAGAATCTAGCTTTTTGTTCTATCTTGTTAAAAACAAACCTATCCAAACCGTTCGCTATCTTGTGGATCAATTGATCCATATGAGCACCAAGCCAAAGATCCAATTCCTCCTCCTATCACATGTGACAACATTCTATCACTTTGTTAGAGCTCTTAATGAGAAAAATGAAAAATTCCTTACTAAGAAACTTCTTCGTTCTCAAAACTTCATTGACCTCACCTACTTGATAAATGCCAAAGCCATACACCCAGACACACATGCATATACCCTGGGTGCCTTTGGGGCTAAAAAGATGGAGACATCTCAAGTCTCCAAAAGGAATAGGCTCATCATTGAAGAAGGAAGACTACCAGTCCCTTATCCTCAACCAAAACCCAAAACCAAACTATCTTTTGCCATCATCAACTGCAAGTTAGACAAGATGATGAGAATGATGAAGAGGAGATTCCTTCTTATCTCCTACCTTCACAGCGATATGGTGGATTTGCAAGAGAAATTGGGTGTTCCACCTTGCCATCTTCCTGATTTTGCTGAGTATAAGGATACCTCGAAAGAGGAAGGTAATGACGAAGTTGAGGAATGCAATGAAGCTGAAGGCGGAGGCAATGATGACGAATAAGACATTTTTTGGAGATGATGATGACTCTCAAATCTTCTATCATAGGATTTCTTTGTATTTTCTCTTTATTTATTAATGTAAAGCTGTTAATCCCATAACTTGCTTATAAGTAAATAAAAATGTTTGTTTGAAATTCTTTATCTTATGTGATTGATTGAATTTGCCTTTCTAATTGCAATTCTTATGTCTTTGCACCTTATGATCATTTTTCTATTTGTTATACATTTGTTCTTTTCCCTTAAAAACCCTTTTTTTGATCTTGTCAAAGGGGAGAGAAAGAATCTAAGGAGGAGAGAAAATAATTTGCAAGTACTTAGCATAAGTTAAAGGGAGTATTGTAGTCATACTTAGAAATTTCACTTTGAATGATTGAATGTCATACTTGGAAAATTTCACTTTGATCTTTGTCTAGAAATTTTTAAGTATTCATTGAATCATTCATCATTCCAACTTCAAAACTTCAAAACTTCAAAACTCATACATTTATTTTTCCTTAAGATCAATCTAAGTTGTCCAAATCAAAAAGTGGGAGATTGTTGGACTAGGTTAGTTTAACCTAAGTCATGAACCTCTTGTGATCTTGACAATAGAGATTGATCAGTTCTAATATTTTCATAAGTGTTGTTTTGCATATTATAAGTTAGATTTTTTCATTAAAAGTAGGATGGTATTCAAAATCTCCAACAATGTAAAGATCATCCAAATTCGTAGTGTATGTATGGTAAATTGCGACTGTGAATCAATCACATGAAATGATGAAGATAGGTTAGAGAAATTCGTGGGCTATTATGCTGCCGCAAACCATCCAAAGTCTACAAAGCTTTAGCCATAAAAGAATTCACGGTGAGTGTCGTGCCAAAGTCGCGATCGCGACTTTCATAGTGACAATGGAGGGAAGCAAAGCAATAACCAAAATCTTCTAGGTGTTCATTAAAAGATCAAAAATCGCGAGGGAAAAAATTTGTTAGCGACCACGACTCAAAAAGTTGAAGCTTCCTCACCAAATAGAGGAATTCAGGGTTTTAGTCGCGTCTAAGACTTAGGCATCTCGCGACCACTACTTTTGATAGTAGTTAGACCACAACGACTATATTTTCCTGGACAACCAATGGAAAACTGACACGTGAACTAGCTGTTAGACACAGACGAGGTTTTCCACCAAAATTTTCGACTCCACAATTAAAATTGGAAATTCGTGGTTGTGAAATTATAGTAACAATCACAACTTTCGTCTAACAAGCATTTATACTAAATCTGCCTAGCACATCTTGGAGATTTATTGATAGTTTTGGTCCAACATCTGTTTAGTGGATATGAGCTATAAATACTCCACCAAACATATGTAAATGCAAGGGAATTCATTAATTTGTAACCAATCTCTTGCCAATTTGCTACACATTCTTTCAATTCTCATTTATGTGTTTGTAATTTTTTGGTGTGAACAATAAACACCACTGTAAGAGGTTTTAGTGTGAGTCTTAAAAACACTTATAAGAGGTTTTAGTGTGAGTTTTGAAAACATTTGTAAGAGATTTTTTGTGTGAGCCTAGAAAACACAAGGTGTAAGGTTGTTGCGTGAGCTATAAACACAAATTGTAAAAGTTTGGTGTGAGCTTGAAAATAACTAATGAGTTGAGTGAAATAACCAATTGTAAAAATTGAGGAGTGGACGTAGAATTAATTAACACTCGAACCACTATAAACACTTGTGTCAATTTCTTTTTTCTCCTACGCATCTTCTTAAACACATTAACCCTCTTTTTAATTTTCAAATAAAACATCAATTCAATCCCTTCTCGGTGCCTAGGCCAATAATGACCATTACAGAGAAGGAGGAGGGTGGGCTAGTGGTAGAAGGTAATGAGACCGAATCCGTCCAATTGGTGTTTGGTGGGAAGATTTCTCAAGGAAAAGAATATCGACTTTAATGTTATGAAAAATCAATTGGCCTCGCTGTGGAGACCAGTGCGTGGTTTATGTGTTAAGGATTTGGGATCGCAGCTCTACTTATGTCAATTTTTCCATGAGATAGACATCTCCTGTGCCATTAACAATGATCTTTGGACATTTGAGCAGCACATTCTACTAGTGAAGAGTGCCAAAAAATGACCAGCCCACACGAGTCCCTCTATTCATGGCGGATGTATGGGTCCAAGTCTACAATCTCCATGTGGGTTTTATCTCTGAATGGGTAACTAAAGAGATTGGGAATTATGTTGGCACTTTTCTTTCATTTGAGCCGAATAACTTTGCTGGAGCCTGGCGTAGTTATCTTCGTCTTCGAGTATCCATCGATGTCCGAAAGCCCTTTAAACGATGAACGCGTATTAAAAAGGCTGGAGGGGAGTGGACATGGGTTGAGTTTATATACGAGAGTGCAATACTTCTGCTTCATTTGTGGTCTACTTGATCACATAGACTCGTTTTGCCCCAAGCTTTTTGATAGCCCTGATGGAGTAGTGGAACAACCATATGGAAGTTGGATGCAAGCAACGGTTCGGAAAGGGAATGCTAATCACTGAGAAGTGGTTAAGAACTGAGCCACCACCGGAAGGAAGTGATCGGTGGTAGGGAAGCGATGGTGGTTGATTTTGGTAAGAATAATGCCCTCAATTCACGTATAGAAACTGGTTGTGATCAAGGCAAGAATCTAGGACGAAAGGAAGTGATTGTAGGTAGTGGACAAGGGAAAATGCGAATAAGGAAAGTCAACTTTTGGGTTTACAGATTGTGGAAATTGAACAAGCCGAATCTGAATGAGAAATTTTAGCGGATCCAAAGAGAATAAGGAAGGAGTTGACGGGAAACCTTGCGGATGTGGATGTTGGGTCAGAATTCAGCCCAATTGAGGAAAGCCCAATGAATTCAAAAAACGAGTTAGAGGCGGGCTCGGGTCTCCAGGCCGGCCTAGACCAATGAGTACCTTAGTCTGGAACTGTCGCCGGGCAGGGTAATCCGCGTGCAGTCCAAACCTTAACACTATGTTTGAACAAGATGTTTATAATAAAATGCAATTGATTGAATTGGTTTAGAAAAAATTTTTATGTTTGAATTGATAGAAATGAAATAGAATGGAATGAAAAGGTTTTAAAGGGTTTAATAAACCCCCCAAAATCCTTCCAAACCATTAAAATGCAAACATCCCAAATTAGGGTGTTTGCATAGATTTGAAAAATTTAGAAACTAAAATTACATATTTACCCTTAATTTAAGAACATTTTTTCTTTTTCCCTGAACCCATAATATAAAAATTATAAAAAATTAATTATTCACATTTTTTATGAATAAAAATAAAATATAATTTTGAATAATAATAATAAATTTCTATTTTAATATTAAATATTTGATAAATAAAAAAATAAAAAAAATAATATTTGTATACATAAGAGTATTTTTATCAATTTTTAAATTAATCTTTTATTTAATTCTAGTGCAAACAAACAAATTACTTTCAAACCATTTTATTCCATTCGTACCATCCCAAATATAAATATATTTTAATATTCTTTTTTCAAATCAAACCAATTCATTCTAATTTATTAATAACCCTTTCAATTCATTACAAACACCCGTAATAATCTTAGGTAAATCTTTCTTATTGAAACTCGCTCCAACATGGAAAAGGTACAGACAACTCAACGGATTCTTGGGTATGATGGTTTGCATGGAGTGGACTGTGTAGGTCACAGTGGTGGCTTAGTTTTGTTGTGGCATGATATGGATTCGGTCAGAATTTTGGGATAGTCTGTGAATTCTATCGATGCTAAAGTTTCTGTTTTCGGAGTTCGGTGTGTGGACGGTCACGAGTTTTTTTGGGGAACCTGATCGTAATAAAAGATGGAGGTCTTGGTACTTGTTGCGACACCTAGCGTTGTTTTCTTCTCTTCGATGGTGCATTCTTGGAGATTATAATGTTATTTTGTTCCCTCGTGAGAAGCGTGGCAGGAGCGTGCATCCTCAGTGGCTTATGCGGGGTTTCAAAATGGCCATTCAGGACTGTAATCTCTTTGAGCATCCGTTGCGGGGTTATCCTTTCGCTTGAGGACGTTCATGGAGCACTTTTAATTGGGTTGAAGAGAAATTAGATAGAGGGTTTGTCTCTGCCAGTTGGCTTCAAATGTTTAATGATGCCTAGCTCTCCTCTTTGGACATTAGATCTTCATACGATCTGCCTATTTATTTGGAGATTAGGAAGGTGTTGTTTATCCCTCGAGTATGGAGATTCAGATTTGAGAACTTGTGGTTAAGGAAGTCTGACTGTGAATCTATTGTGTTAGAGAGTTATGGTAGGGATAGGGCTTGTAGTCTCAGAAATAAGATTGTGGATTGTGGGAATGACCTGGTGCAATGGGGTCGTCATTTAATTACTGATTTTCGAGGGCTGTTAGCTGCAAATAGAACTCGAATCAAGGAGTTACATGGTCGAAGAGATGGGATTGGACTGGATGAATTTCATAGGGCAAACATGGAATATGTGGAATTGCTCAAGCAACAGGAAGTCTACTGGCAACAGAGAGCCAAGCAATTCTAGCTCAAAGGAGGAGACTCAAATTCCAAATTTTTCCATTTGTATGCCTCTCATCGCACGAAGAAAAATAAGATTGACAAGCTTCTGGGTGACGATGGAAATTGGCATTTCAGTCATGGGGATTTGGGTAATATAATGGCAGATTATTTTCCAGCGCTTTTTGCCTCAAACCAGGGTGATACCGACGATGTTGTCAAATTGGTTCAATGAAAAGTCGCACATGAGCATAATATGGAGTTGATGTCTACTTCGAGATGAAGAAATCCGGGTTGCGTTGTTTGAAATGAACGCGGATAAGTCACCGGGATTGGATGGTATGAACGCTGCATTTTTTCAAAAATTCTGGAAAATAGTAAAACAAGATGTAGGTACTTGTCAGCATTTCTTTACAAATGGGTGCTTCCTTGAAGGGCCAAATGACACGGGTATTGTACTCGTTCCGAAGAAGAAAGGCCCAACTTATATGAGGGACCTAAGACCCATAGCTCTTTGTAACGTTGTTTACAAAGTTATTGCCAAGGTTCTTGCAAACAGAATTATATATCTCTGAAAATCACAGCGCTTTTGTATCTGGGCGCTTAATTACTGACAACATTCTCATTGCCTTTGAGTCTGTCCATTTTTTGAAACACACGAAATAGGGGAAAGAGGGCATTGCCAATCTCAAAATTGATATGAGCAAGGTTTACGATCGGATTTAGTGGCGATATCTAAAAGATATGATATTGGCATTCTGTGATATATGGGTGCAACCTATTTTGTTTTGTGTTTCTTCTGTCAGGTACTTCATTTTGCAAGAAGGAAATGAGCTCGGGCCTGTCATGCCAGCAAGGGGGTTGAGGCAAGGGGATCCTTTATCCTCTTACCTCTTCATTATTTGTGCTGAAGGATTGGGTTTACTCCTAAAGAAAAAGGAAGCAGCAGAGCAGCATCATGGTTGTAACGTGAGTTGATATGCTCCAAAGGTTAGCCATATTTTCTTTGCGGACGATTGTTTGATATGCTTTAAGGCCACTAGTTCAGAGAGCGCAGTTATTAAGGAGTGCCTTCGAACCTATGAAGTTGCCTTGGGTCAAATTGTGAATTTCCAGAAATCTTCTATCCTTTTTAGCTCAAATACTAGTGAGATGCGTCGGGAGGAGGTGTGTGCTATCATGGGAAGTACTTGGGTCTCCCGTCACTCATAGGTCGAAACAAGAAGGAAATCTTTGCTTATATCAAGGATAAAACATGGAGCAGAATACAAGGTTGGAGCAGCAAACATCTCTCAAGGGCGGGGAAAGAAGTTTTATTGAAATCAATTGCACAAGCGCTTCCCAAATTTGCTATGTTTGTTTTCCTCTTACCAATTGATCTGTGTTGAGATAGAAAGGACGTACAACTCCTTCTGGTGGGGGGCTCATAATAATGGAAGGAAGGGGATTAGATGGAAATCATGGGAAATTTTATGTTTACCAAAGAAGATGGGGGATCTTGGTTTTAAGAGGCTTCGATAATTTAATCTTGCAATGGTTGCCAAGCAGGCATGGAGGTTTGTTGCTACTCCTGATGCCCTTGTTTCCCAAACATTTAAGGCTCGTTACTTTCCTTCCTGTGATTTTGTTGATGCTGAACTTAGAAATAACTCGTGTTATATTTGGAGAGGGCTCTGGGCAATGGGCCGTATCATTAAGAATGGAATGAGGTACCGCGTTGCGGATGGGAAGAATATAAGAATTGGGTGTGATCCTTAGCTGCATGCCCTAATAATGGGTTTATTGCCTCTCATTTGTTACTGGACTTGCAGAAAGCGAAAGTCAGTTGTTTGATGACATCAGACGGCAGGAGGTGGGAGGAGGACATTTTTAAGGATTTGTTCAATGAGCGTGATCAACAACTTATTCGAAACATCTCGATAGTTTATGGCATGTTAGGGACGAGCTTATATGGTCCTGAGACAATAAAGGGAATTACACGGTTAAAAGCAACCTATAGATTAATTACGCGAGAGGCTCTTGATGTTGCGACACAGTTCTGGGTGAAGCTTTGGAAGCTCCAGATACCAGCCAAAGTCAAGAATTTTTTACGGCGTTTACTCCAATTGTCTACCAACAGCGCAGCTCTTAAGGCAGAGAAGGGTGGTGGTGAATGAGTTGTGTCTAGTGTGTAATGCGTATGCTGAATATGTGTTACATGTGTTAACAGATTGTTCATTAGCAAAGCATTGTTGGTTACTTTCTAACTTGGGAATTCCCAATAGCAATGTGTCCTCTTTCTTCGATTGGACAAATAGCTTTTTCAGAAACCATGGATTGGAGGATTGTAATTTAATGGCCATGATTAGTTGGATGATGTGGGAGAACAGAAATGATGTGGTTTGGAAGGGCAAACATAGTAATGAGGCATATTTTATAATCAATATGGTTAGGCGTCTGTTGTTCGAATGGGTTGTGTCAATGGTCCAATTGCTTTTTCTGCTGTCCTAGGTGGCAGCGACGTTCGATTTATGGTTTGGGTTAAGCCTTCAGTTGGAGTGAGTAAGGTGAATGTAAGTGCTGGCTTTGTGTAATGATCGCATGATAATTGGCTCAGGTTGCATTGTTCGAGACAACACTGGTTGCATGTTGGGAGGCTTTTCTAAAGTGATTTCGAGTGACTGCACGGTTAAAGAAGCTGAAGCGATGGGTGTTAGGGAGGCGCTTAGTTGGCTTAAGAATAGAAGCTGGTCTCGGTTACTCCTGGAGATGGATGCTCTTCAAGTTTACACGGCTTTGTTGAATAAGGATAGAGATCTTTCGGGTTATTATTGATGACTGCAAATTTTTAGCTACTTGTTTTCCGGAAGTTAATATCTGTTTTGTTAGGCGCACAACAAATCATGCAGCACATAAGTTAGCTAGCGTGGTTATTTCTTTGTCTTAGTGCCAAGGAGTGGATGTCCCTTCTTTTATTTTGGATGTATCGTCTTCTTTTTCTCGTTAATGAAAGTGCTTTTTGGGTTTCAAAAAAAGAAAAAAAAAAAAAAAAGGTTTCCCAAATTTACTAGACCCTGGAGAGTTGAAACAAAATGCGAATTTCGTACCCACTCCTTTTGATAAAGCAACTCCTTTTGACAAAACGCATCCTACGCCAAGAGTTGCGTATAAGACATACGTTTTGAAGTTTGTGTGTACACAATAGTCGCTCATCCGGTTATCCAATTATAATCATAATTACTATTTTTATTATAATGTTTTATATAATTTACTTTTTCTCAAATAATTAATGAATTAATTAAATATTTATTTTATTTCATAATAAATATTGTTTAAATTTTTTACACATATATTAAAGATTGTATTTAATAGATACTCATAAATTATAATGCACTTTTCAAAAAAAAATATTGTAAACGAGAGAAAAAATAAAATTAAAAAAATTAATTAATATTATAAATAATTATAAAACATTATATATTATGAGACAAAAATTTTTCTGTAGAGTGATATCTCATTTAGAATGGAGTGAGTATCTAACAATTTATAGGTGAATAGTTATTAAAAAGAATTGTTATCTTCTTATTCATTATTGTTTTATGTAATCAGAATATTTTAAAGTAAATAAAAGAATTAATTAATAATTCACAAATTTATTATTGATATATTATTTTGATATCAAATAAGAAATTTCACTTTTACTTCATTATATGTTTTAATTTCAAAATTTTAAATTATCTAATTATTTTTAAAATAAGCAATTTAAAACTCTTTAAAATATGACATGTGGCAAATAAACTTGAGTTTATATATACTATATATGAAATAATATATATAAGAAAAATAAAAAAATTAGTTATATTTGCTTTGTTGCATGATATAATTATAATAATAAATTTTAAATAAATTTAAATAATTATATTCTTACTTATAAAAAATATTATATTTTTAATACAAGTACTTGATAAAATGATAAATACTTATTTAAAATTGAGTTTAAGATCATAACTAATTTCATATATTAATTTTCAATAAATTTAATATTTATTTTTATTAAATAATTAAATACTTAAAAATTAATATATACATAATAATTAAAATTTAATTATTACTTTGTTATATATTATTATTTTATAAAAATTATTGTGAAGTAAATAAAATAATAAAAATTATAATCATAATTAGATTAGTATAATAAATTTGACGGATAATATATTTTCCACATAAAAATTTTAAAATTTGCAATTTTATTTTTTTCTTTTATTGACTTTTTCATTTTTTATTTTTTAAAATGTTTTATTATATAAAAAACTAAATATTAATTATTATGCACGCAAATAATTTTATGTAAGATGGGTTGTTTACACTTTATGTTTAATGTCCTAGAGTACAACGATGACTTTATTATCTTTAGCTTAAAAAAATATTTTATTATTACTTAGAATTCCTATACTAGCCTTAAAAGATAGACACCAAGTTCAATATAAGTTTTTCTTTGTTGTTGCTCCATCTGTTGTCTACTTTTAGCAGTTAACACAAAATCTACTACTTTTATTCTTTTTAGTGTAATCAAAGACAAGAAATGTGAAGGATTCAATTGTAACATAAAACTTAGAATTTGAGAAAACACTCAATTTTTATGGTACAAGTAATTTGGGCCTTTGTCCGATCATAGAATTTATCTTGTTGATATTAATAGAATTTGAGAAAATACTCAAATTTTGTGGTACATGTAATTTGGGCCAATCATAGAATTCATCTTATGGTTCATTTGATGGAATTTAGAATTGAAATTCAGAATTTTAATTTTAATTATAATTCTATCAAAATTGAAATTAAATTAGAATTCTAATTTTACTATTTGAATTATGAATATTTTAGTAAATAATATTATTAAGGTTTAAGTCTAGATTTAAAAAATTGGATTAATTTAGCATTTTAAAATTTATGGAATTAATATAGAATCAAAATTATAATTCTTAATAGACTACCAAACACTGTAATTAGAATTTTATAGTCAATTCCAATTCTGAGTTTAATTCTATGAATAATATTAATATCTTGGACTATGCTAATTTTAAAGGTAAATTCTTTGTTACTTTTATGTATTTATATTTACTCATTCTGTTTTACAAAATCTATCGTTTTAGAGCTATACACATAGATTAAGAAAATAATTAATTAAGAATAATTTCTATTAAAATGGATGAATACACCCCTAATTTGTCTTTAACTAAAACTCTATCACCAAGAGAGAGAGAGAGAGAGAGAGAGGAGATCAAATGGCAAAAACAAGAGGACAATGGTCATTCTTCTAAG
Source organism: Omphalea diandra (assembly GCA_949677035.1). Taxonomy (NCBI): domain Eukaryota; kingdom Viridiplantae; phylum Streptophyta; class Magnoliopsida; order Malpighiales; family Euphorbiaceae; genus Omphalea; species Omphalea diandra. The sequence goes on along the minus strand of CATIWR010017189.1, from coordinate 1,008 downwards.
CTCTCTATCTAGAGAAGAGATTAGAAGAGTGCAACATTGCCAAACAACACATGCCATTTGGAAGACTCTTGAGAATTACCATGAAGGTACAACACTGGTTAAATCAAGCCATTTGGAGATGTACGTGATGGAATGAAAGCTTTTCATGATGAAGGACCATGAAAGTATCACCGAAAGAACGAATAGACTCCTATCCATCATCACTAACATGAAGAAATTTGGAAGAACTTTCACCAACTATCAGGTAAACACAAAAAATTCTTAAAACTCTACCTTTAGATAAGTTTGGTGCAAGAGTATGCAGCATCCAAGAGTCCAATCCGGAGATTGGAAAGGTTTCAACAAATGTGTTGATTGGCAAACTCTTAACTCATGAGTTGGCCTTACAAAAAGATGAGCAAATGAAGAAACTAAGGGGCCAAGGAGATGAACTAGAAAAAGAAAAAAGAACCTTGGTACTCAAATCCTCAACAAAGGAGAATGAGGTAGAAACTACCTCTAGTGACGAAGAAAGTGACAAAGAAGAAGAGGAACTAGCAATGCTCTAAAAAAGGATAAAGGAGTTTATTAGAAGAAGAAAAGAAAGAAAAAGCTTCAAGAAGACAACTTCTAGTCCAAGAGAGAGATCCAATGAAGTCACTTGCTATGAATGTGGCAAGCAAGGCCACATCAAGTACGATTGTCCCAAATTAAAGAAGAAGAAGAGATGAGACAAGGAGAAGAATAAGAGCTTTTCAGCCACTTGGGATGACAGCTCAAGTGAAGATGAAGAAGAAGGAGAAGTTGCCAACATTTGTTTCATGACACCAGAAGATTCTACAAATAAGGTAAGTACTTTTTCCCACTCTCATTCTGATTTTGTTGAATTTGATGAGAGAGATGAAGAGCTTCAAGAGGCTCTAACTTTGAGATGTGACAAATACAAGTCACAAATGAAGACTTATAAGAAAAAGTGTCAAAAATTAGAGGATGATTATAAATCCCTCAATGACATTGTAAGCGAATTGA
>CATIWR010017185.1:0-16279 GCA_949677035.1 Omphalea diandra | reverse complement strand
TATATATATATATATATATATATATATATATATATATATATGAAAACTAAAAAGACACGATGGCGGACTGTTGGGATGCATGGCTCTGTGGATGTGGATAGTCAGAAAATTCATTTTACACAACCATATATATATATATATATATATAGTGGACAATTTATTTTGAATATAAAAATATATATAATTTTTTAAAATTGATAATAATAACCAACTATAAAATTTAAATGGATAGATAATATTTCTTAATCAAACAAATTCTTAATTTAAAATTTGAAATTTATGAATATTTAGAATAGTTAAAATAATGGATCAAGATATTTAAGTTAGTGTTATTTTATTTTTAAAATATTTAAAATTAAAATATTTATATACTATATCTATACTATATATAAAAGTGATTAATTAGCGAAAATTTTTTTAGATATAAGAATATGTAGAACTTTTTAAATTGACAATAATAATCTTAAGTTATAAATTTTAATCTATACTATATATAAAAGTAGCTAATTAGGAAAACTTTTTTGGTATTATATATAAAAGTGGTTAACTAGATAAAACTTTTTTGGACTTAAAAATATATAGATTTTTTTATATTGAGAATAATAAACTTAAGTTATAAATTTTAATTTGATGGATAATATTTTTTATTAAACTAATTATTAGTTTAAACTTTGAAATTTATGATTATTTAGAATAACTGAAATAATGCATAAAGATATTTATGTTTTAAGCTACTCTTATTTTATTTTTAAAATACTTAAAAATTAAAATATCTATATCTATGTACTATATCTATACTATACATAAAAGTGGCTAATTAGAGAAAAAATTTTTAGACATAAAATTATATAGAACTTTTTAAATTGATAATAATAACTTTAAGTTATAAATTTTAATCTATAATATATATAAAGTGACTAATTAGGAAAATTTTTTTGAACATAAAAGTATATAGTTTTTTTTAAAATTGATAACAATAACTTTAAGTTACAAAATTTTAGTTAGATAATATTTCTTTATCAAATTAATTATTAGTTTAAATTTTGAAATTTATGATTTAGGATAACTGAAATAATGAAAAAAAATATTTATATTTTTAAGTTAATGTTATTTTCTTTTTAAAATATTTAAAAGTTAAAATATCTATATTTATATACTATACCTATACTGTATATAAAAATGATTAATTAGAGAAAAATTTTTTGGACATAAAAATATATAAAACTTTTGAAATTCACAATAATAACTTTAAGTTGTAAATTTTAATTCAATGGATAATTTTTTTTTATAAAACTAATTATTAGTTCAAATTTTGAAATTTATGATTATTTAAAATAATTGAAATAAGGGATAAAGATGTTTATATATTTTTAAGTTAGTGTTATTTTATTTTAAAATATTATATATATATATATATATATATATAAGTGACTAACTAAAAATTTTTTTTAGATATAAAGCGTATAAAACTTTTAAAATTAACAATAATAATCTTAAGTTATAAATTTTAATTGGATAGATAATATTTTTTTTATAAAACTAATTATTAATTCAAACATTGAAATTTATGATTATTTAAAATAACTAAAATATTTATCTATATTATATATAAAAGTGGGTAATTAAGGAAAATTTTCGTAAGTATAAAAGGCTATATATCTTTTTTAAATTGACAATAATAATATTAAGTTATAAATTTTAATTGAATAAATAATATTTCTTCATAGAACTAATTATTATTTCAATTTTAAAATTTATGATTATTTGAAATAATAGAAATAATGGATATTGTTTCAATTTTTGAAATTTATAATTATTTAGAATAACTAGAATAATAAATACAAATATTTATACCTTTATATCAAACCAAAAAAAAATATTTGATTAATTAATTGCTGGAATCCTTTATCACGTAGATTCAAAAATTAATCATATTCAATTATAAATATTTTTCTCTCTCTTTTTTTGTATTTTTTTTATAGTGTGTGTAAATTTTTTAATTTTTCCCTTTTTAGTGTTGTGTTTAAAAAAAATAACAATGATATCGTGTCTACCAAAAACAATCACATTAAGTTCTTGCGATCAACAAACTAATACCTGCATAAAAAAAAAGAGTATCAAAATTTTTATTGTTTCGAAAATGATTGATAGAAAGTTATTTTGATCATATAGGAAGTAGATAACTGTGAAAAAATATATTGGTGGATAGTGAGACTTAGATTTTTATATTATAATTTCTTTTATAGATTTTATTCATTAATTTTATTACATTAAAATATTTATTATTTTATAAGAATAACAATACATGCAACAATATTTAATTATGCAGTTGAAAATTTCAAAAATTATTTTGAGAAAGAAAAAACCTACAGTATTTCTAATAGTGCAGTAAAAAGTGTTAATATAATATTTATTAACATGAATTAAAAAATAGAATTACATTTTATTCATTTTACAATTATTAAAGAAAAGTACATCATTTGTTTTTAAAAAAGTCATATTTTATAATTTTATCTCCTTTAATAAAGTTGAGAATAAAATAAAAATTCACAACTTTTAGATATTCAATTTTTTTATATATTTTTTTATTTTATCTTATACTTTACATAATATGAAGTATTATATTTTATATATTTTTTAGATGTCTTTGATGTAGTTTTTCATGTTAAAATTTTAAAATAAAATATAGCATTGGATGAAAGAAAATTTATAATAGTTAATTTCAAATAACAATAATAATTTTTTTACTTGAATTTTTATTTAATAATATATTTTTATATTTAATATTGTATAAATACATATAAAAAATAAGTTAAGTAATTTTACAGGAAGATTTAACAAAAAATAAAAATACTAATTGAAAGATTTAACAGAAAATAAAGTAAACACTAATTAAACATGAGATTGAAAGCCATCTAACTTTATCAAATTGTAAATTTTCATTTTATAAAGTTAATTATTCTTATTATATATAATTTTAATTTATAATCTATTAACTTTAAAATTTTTATGTATTTTTTGTTAGATTAAATCCTATATAATTGTTGGTTTATACTCTAACAGTATTATTTTTTTTAAATGAGTAACTTTTTTTATTTTTAACTCTTATTTAGTTTTTAATTTTGATTTTAATCATTTTATCTTAAATTTATTTTTCATTCATTTATTAATAAAAAATTATATTTATTAAAAATTTATTTTATATATATTTTAAAATTTTTAATTATTTTTAATTTTATATAATTTATTTTTTATTTATATAAATACAAAATTAAAAAATAATTAATTTATATAATTAATTACTATTTTAATTACATGCAACCCGTGCGAAATGCATATTAAGCTACAAGAAAAGAGAATAACAACTGTAAAAGGGTAATTTTACAATTTTGTAGCTGTCCAGGGGCAGTTATAGTGTGCGCTTACGTTTGGAAGCGGTGGCATTTTTTCTGGACTTCTGTTTTGTTACCTGCTCCTTTAAAACGACGCCGTTTCAATTAGCTTCAAAGGGCAATTATGTCTTTTACTCAATTGGGTCTGCCCTAGCCAATATGGCGTCCTTCGTTTTGCAGTTACGCCTCCCGTCTTTCTGCTTCTCCTTTTCTTCTTCTCTTCAGTGCTGCTGCTGACTTTTTCTCACCCAAGAAGCTTTCCCAACGTTTCGCGGCTCTAATAACCCAACCAAAATGGTGATTTTGTTGCCCACATCATGTGAAGAAAAGGTGAAGAGAGAAACAGATTGTGAAAGAGGAGATTGCTTTTGGAGGGACTGATGGGAACTGAAGCTATTGAAGAGACAATGTGGTGGATTAGAGTAGATGATGATGGAGACGACCACTATAGTGAGATCATAGAAGGGTTGTCCGAGATAGGTATGAGGACGAGGATCAGACCATGATGATGTTGACACCGGGGACTTGGTCCATGAACATGATGAGATCAGACAAGTATGTATGTTTATCTCTGCTAATAAACATGAAATTGTGTTTTTTATTGCTTGAGATGGCTACTTGATTTTTCTTTAATTCGTTCAATTCAAGCGTTTTAAAATATTTGTGCTATGAGATCGACGCTTTGATTTGTTAAAATTTTTTCCCAGCTATATTAAAAGGTTGTTATTAATGCTTTAGATCGACAACTTGATTTTCCTTTCATTCTTTGTGTGCTATGAGATCGATGACTTGATTTTTCTTTCATCCTTCACTGCTGTTGAAACTTTCTCACGTATTTTTCTTTCGTTCTTATACTAGTCTTAGATGTGTTTCCATTTTTAAGATTTTTGATAAAGCTATTTGTTCAATGGGTATTCGACATTCACCTGCTTGATAACGTAGTTACTTCTTGCTAATAATCCTTTGTTTCATTATGATGTCATTCCTATGAACTTCGCGAATAAAATATTAACTATAGATGCTCTCCAACTTTGGTTTTCATTTATTTCATAAATGTATTAATTCTGTTTCGATATAGGGATTGTGTTTTCTGGGGAAATTGCGAGATACTCAGAAGGGACTTAAGCAATCCTGAATTTATAGCAATGGCTACCACAAACTGTGGAATTTGAAGATTCTGACTTTGTTGCTATTATTGTACTACTCTTTCTCTGGGTATGTACATGTATCACTTCACCTTATAGCATATGTTTTTTTTTTTATCAAATTCAATAATGGATTTGTTGCTTCTATTAAAGTGTTGAATTTTAAATAGTATTAGCTGATTAGAATTGCAATTTAAAGCTGTCAAAATATCAAATGGGGCTGATAACCATTTATCCTATCATCTGATGGGTAAATGAGTTCAAGGTAGTCAAATGCGATAGGCGCACTCAAGGCGATAAAGTCTTTTATCGCCTGAAAGTGTTAGGCGCAAAAAAAACACTCTCCCAAGCGTAGCAAGGTGCAAATTTTGAATAATATCCAAAATATAGTTATAAGAACACAACATATTTAATCATGTTATAAATCTATAAAGAAAAAAAAAAACAGCATTTAAAGAAAGAGAAAGAAACATACCAGCACATACGAAGAACATCTATGAAGTGAATACACTAAATAAGAAAGATGAATTCCTTAGATAAACCGATAAAATTTACAGATAACTTGGATTCAGATTTTTCTACATCTATCTAACCATAAACATAATGCTAATATCCTAGCAAAGTTAATTTCCTAAAATTCATCATAAACCATCCCTAAAACTTAACAAAAAGATCCTGAAAATTCTAACCAAAACCCGCCCTATAAAATTTCAGCCTTAAAATTCATAATATAATCCTAAAATCCTTCACTAGAATCTCCATTTAAATCCTCATCACTTTCAGTGCATCACCACTTTCATATCTGTCAATTTCATCCTCTTCCATCTCATCTGATTCAAATCCTTTCTCTTGTGATTGTGAGGCACTTGAGCTAGTCTTAAACTTAGCTGACTTTGCTTGATTTCTAGTATTTCTAATACTTTCTCCAACACTAGTTGCTCTTGCTACCGCACCCCATGTTAAGCCATTATCTTCATATGAAGTACATAATCATCTTCAGCATCTTCATCTCGGGCATCTTTTTTCCCAATCAACCACTCATTGCTTTCATCAATATCATCCAAGGAAATGGGGTCTATGACATCTCTTCGATCATAGTGTGCTCTAAGTGCTTGATTGTACTTCACATAGACTAAGTCATTTAATCTTTGTTGTTCAAGTTGATTTCTCCTTTTTGTATGAATCTAAGAACAATGTCCAAATAAAAGGAGTCACTATTGAAATATTACAAGAACTTAAAACTCTCAGTAATCAATTAATGAAAAGTCTAAATATGTATTACCTGCTCAAAAATACTTCACTTCCTCTCAATAAGATCAATACAGTGTGTTGGACAAGGTGTTCAGTATAAGTGGGGTCTTTTTGCTTCCAACAACTTGCCACCCAACTTAAAATTAGAGCCATTATCAGTTATAACTTGCACTGTATTAGCTTCCCCAATTTGCCCGACAAAATCATCAAGCATTTCAAACACTTTCTCACATGTTTTTAACATATGATGATGCATCAATGGACTTAATAAACTTGTTTCCGGCTGGATAATTGACCAAGAAATTTATCAAAATCTTATTAGTTTTGCTACTCCACCCATCGGACATGATAGAACAGCTGTGCTTCTTCCATGCTTCCTCATGATTCTTCAACAATTCATTTGTGTAGGCGGCTTCTTTCTTCAAAAAGGGAACTCTTAGATCATGATAACGAGGAGGCTTTAAGTTAGGACCATATTGTCCAATAGCTTCTATTGCCCATTTGAAGGAATCCAATCGAGCAGCATTGAAAGGAATTCCTGCTTGATAAAAGAATCTACTTATGTATTGGCATGCAATGACCCTTATTTCTTTATCTAATGACTCATTGATACTGGTTTGCCTTAATTTTCCTTGCTTCCTGAGTTCCACCAATACTTCAGGTTTTTTAGTCACAAAAGCATCTAAGGGACCTCTTTGTTTTGATTTCTTAGACATAATCATCCTTCCTTGACTATTTTCAATTTGCTAATTGATCTCTTTCCATTTACATTAATTTTGTACTCTTCTACATCATCTTCAACTTTAATCAGGTCTTCCCCATCATTTAGCTTGCTATCTTATCATAATTTTATTTTTCCTGCTTTTTCCGCTATCATATACTGCTGCAATTCTTCCTTGACATGCTCTGGACACTTCAAGCATTTCTGTTACCCTCAATCACATGTAGTTTTGCCCTGTATATTCCACCCTTTATTACTTTCCCACAGAATAACAAGTCACTGAATTGGAGTCTTTAGCATCTTGCAAATAATTATATTTCCATGCTGGGTCTTTCTTGTTATCACTAGGCACTGAACCATCAGTACATGGCTGCCTGAAACATGAAAATATATTATTAAAATAAGCAGCCGAAATGAAAAAAAATATAGTATTATAATAAGTAGGTTTACATAGCAGCCTAAATCATGAAAATACAAGTATTAACATAAGTAAACCTTAAAAAAGGAAAAGTAGAAGTAACTTTATATCATTCTAAATCTGATTAAAAAAACAAAGAATTTGATATTTTTAGAAAATAAAAAGATGATGAATTCAGGATAGATTAATAGGAACTATAAATGTGAAAATAAAAGAAAAAAGGCTGATAGAAATTCTGAAATAGAAAGGAAAGAAAGAAGAAAAGAATTCTGAAATAAAAGAAAAAGAATTATGAGAAGAAGAAGAAGAAGAAGAAGATTTGAGAAGAAGATTTTTGAAATAAAACAAATTTGTTGCGCAATAAAGAGAAACGTAAGTATGAAAGCAACTTAAAAAAATACTTATCTTTACCTGTCTTATTCTCTGTCTTTGTTGTTCATGGTGGGACCTCTTGAAGAATAGATTATTTGTTGTTTTGAAAGAATAGATGGCATGCAAGCAGCTGTATTTCTTTGATTTAAAAAATAAAAAACCCTTAAAGAACGTAATTTTTTGTTGTTTTGAAAGAATAGAAGGCAGGCAGACAGCTATATTTCTTTGACTTAAAAAAGAAAAAAACCCTAGAAGAACGTGATTTATAACCTAAAATATAATCTAATAGTCACTTAAAGAGTTGTTTTACAATAATACCCCCAAATTTAAAATGTAAAAATGATGGTTTAAAGTGAACTGACAGATTAATCCTAATATTTAAAGAGGCGCATGTTTTAAGCGCCTGTCACCTCCTAAGAGGCGCTCACCTAAGCGCAAAAAGTGAGCGCCTCATTGAAGGCACTCACCTCATAGGTACAAAAGCGATGACTGCTGCCCTCGCCTCGCTTTTGTGCCTAGGCGTGCGACTTGTGTGCTTTTGACAACACTGAATGAGTCTGTGTATACAGGTTTGGATCAGATTATTTTTAAATTAGGTTGATTTTCCACATACCATGTTCGAACAGGAAAAATTCAAGAGATGGACAATTGTGGTGGCTGATAGTCCAGTGTTGTTTTCAATAGATATTCCCTGCATTTGGAGAAATAATATTTTTTACTAAATCTTTTCACCATCTTTTATGTATTTTAGCTTTAGTTTTTCCTTATTGGCGCCTCAACAAAATTGCAGTGTTTACACTTTTAGTGCTCAAGAGGCCTTCTTCAATGATTTATCTTCTCTTTCCATTCATATGATTGGTATGTAGGCATATTTCTTGATCATGTCCATATTAGAAATATATTTTATTTATAATAATAATAATAATAATAATAATAATAAGAGTATTAGAAAAGACTCTTGAAGTTTAATAATAATAATAATATATTATTATTATTATTATTATTGGTATGTAGGCATATTTTTTATTGATATACACAGTTTTTATGTTGCATGTTTCTGTTGGTTTTGCGATAGCAAAATGTTAGTTATGTACCATGAATATACATCCAACACATATACTTAGGACGTATATGGTCAGGAGCATATTCACTTAGTGAGCAGAGAGGTCTTTGAACCCCACTTTTCTCAGAAATTATAAAGAAAACACTCTAATCCACCATATTCAGTGTCTAAGATTGGACTCCATTTTAATTTTGTAGGATCCCACTAATCCACTACAACACACCAACAATTCAATATTTTCATCTAAAATTTTGATTAATTTAATTTTTACTAAATTAATTTATCTTTTGAGTTGAATACAATAATTTAGTCATGCATTTTATTCTATTTGAAAAACACTTTGCTTTAGGACTATATGTACTATCTTTTCATATATATATATATATATATAGCAAAATCTTGTAAATTTGAAATTTTGTGATTGTTTTGATTGAATAAGGAGACTGATGCAGGGGATGAACTTAAGGTGGCATTTAAAGTTTTTGATAAAGACTAGAATGGGTATATATCAGCTAATAAGGTACAGTACAATCTCCCATTCTTTTATTGTATGGACTATGGTGTATGATATGATTCTCATACATATTAGCAGGCATGCAAAATTTTTTTTTTACTATTTTTCTCAAATAAAATTTTCTAATTACTCTAGAAAAATGCAACGTTAGGTTAATAGTCAAGATAAATCAATTTCTTTCTTTTTTTATTTTTTGATAAATTTAGTTTGATAATAATTCAAATTTAATATTGGAAAGGTAATCCGTGTGGTTGATCTTGACAGAATCAGAAACATGAAGAGAAAATGTAAAAAAGCAAGAAACAATAGTAATCTTGAGGAACAAAAGTGTGAACAAAGAATCTTGAAGAGAGAAATGGTTGAGTGTGGTACTAGAGAGACCATGAAACACAAAGAAAAATATGAAAGGAGGGGTATGATATGTTTATACATATAGCTGGTAGCATTTTATTTATTTATTTATACTATGATGTCATTGGATGAGGATTTTGCTGGATTCATGTGCCCAATCCTTTTAGGTATTTTCCCTTCCTTTTTAAAAAAAATTTCTTTTCTTTAAAAATACTGAAATCAATGTGAACAATGTGAATGTGATAAGAAAGGCATGTATTTTGTTATGTCTTTTATAGTTGATAATGCGACTCAAGAAGCCATTGTGATATTCGTTGATGTGTATAATTTTCTGCAAGCAAAAGTTGGCTGAGAAAAAGAATTGCAAGTTGCTCTCCAGTGACTTAGGGGAAGAAATGTTGATATTTCTCATGAAGTAGCTGAAATCACTGTGATATTTTTTGCTACGTATCTCTGTACAATGGCAAATAGAAGATTTTTTTATTTATCTATTTTTTTTCTTTTGAAAAATGTAACACGACTACATACAAAAATTTAATAAGACATTAAGAGATGGAAATTAAAGAGTTGTTCCAGCGAAAGAATGTCATGTAGTTATTGTGCGCCTAATAAATTACTTAAATGTTTCCCTTGAACTTTTTGAATAAATTATTCCTGAATGCATTGTTCTAATTTAAATTAGATCAGATTGGACTTGGTTTGATGACACTGCTATAATTGGAGGTTCAATGCTTGTGCATATTATTTGAACTCTATTTTGGTATCGGTTGGTAATTTTGGGCTGGAAAGGATGCTTCAACAATTTAGTTTATAGGCAATTATACATGGAAATATATGAGCTTTATGTTTTTGTGCAGTATAAGTGTGGCAGATAATGTGGGGCCTGGAGAAGCATGTATTATTCAAGTGTGTGTCTACCTCAACTCTCAACCATGTAACTGAATGTGGCAATTTTCTAGATGCAATTTCATTATTAGTTCACATTTTTGCTGCAGACAGTGATGAATATATGTGGTTTGTTATTAATTTGACAAATGTGGAAGGAAACCTCTTTTGTTGGTTACTATAAAAATTTGCAAATTCTAGTGTGGAATGTTGATTGCAAAGAAAACCCTAAAAATCTTTTATGCATGCGTTACTAGGGGCAACTTTTGTTTCATGTGTTTATTTATTTATTTATATATTCAAAGGCCCTTTAACTTTGTTGATTTTTTTGCTAAAATAGTACTACTATTTTTAATTATTTATACATATATCTAAAGAATTTGAGATATAATATCATTATACTCTTGAAATATGTAAATAGCAATATATATAATTATTTTGTCATTATTGAAAATCTTAAAATTTCTATCTTTAAAAAAGAAAATAAATTATTCCCGCAGCAAGGCGCAAACGATCAGCTAGTAAAATATAAAATTAAAACACTTCATTTTTATACATAAAAAAAAGTATGGCAAAAATGCCTAAGAAATTCGACGTGAATATCCCACTACGTCTGGTGTCAATTTCTGATGAATTGTTGAGCCGTGATAGAAGCTATCTTTACAAAGTGATGGAGATTATAACAAGTTTCATGCGAAGGAATCTGCAGAACATTATTGAGGGCATTAATCGAACCAATAATGACAATGAGCAAAATACCTTGTTTCATTGCAAATGTAACAGTTTGGTGGGTATTGGAAGTAGTAGAAAATTTGGGCATTAAGTTTTAAGATTTTTTTTTTTCCAAAGCAAAGTTTTTTTTTTTTTTTTGAAAAGTTTCCAAAACAAAGATAAAAATTATTTTATCAATTAATTTCTTGTAAACGTATTAATAATATAAAAATTAAAACTATTTGATCCAACGGTTAGAATTGAAAATAAATAATTCAAGAGTCAAGATTATATAGTAGCACCCTAGAACACATATAGAAACATCCCTAATAAAATTTTTTGACGGGTTTATATTTTAAATACTATATTTTTGTTTTTAATTTAAAAATATTTATTTATTTGATAGTAAAAATATACATTATATAAAATATTAGTTTATTGAATTTGTTAAATAATTTACATGTATATATTATATGTTGATAAATTTAATACATCAAAAATAATTTCTTTATTATCAATTTTATATAAATATATTTAATCAAGGGTTAAATATATTGACCCCTTGAATTTTTCTATATTATATTACTTAATCTTTCATTTTTATATATTATATTAAAACGTCCTTCAATTTTAATTACGTTAAATTATAACAACTTTCCGTTAATACAATTTTTGTTAGTCAAAATTAAAAAGCCAACCAATTAACTTTATAATTTAAAATTTCAAAATTACCCTTTTTTTCATTCTTTCTCTGCCATTCTTCTTTGCTTTATATAAAAATTTCTCAATCAACTAAATTCTTATTTTCTCCTACTTTCTCCCATTAATCTTATCTTATCTCAATCAATTAAATTCCTAGGATTTGATTTTCAAATTGAATATTAAAAAATATTTTTGCTTTTAATCATCAAAGCCTGGAGAGATCAAGGGTAGGAGGAGCATCATCAACACTAGAAGTAGTTTGGACATGGCGAGGAGAGCAAACTGGAAGCAATCTTCAACATTTGAAGCATCATCTTCTTAGAGTTGATGCTTAAAACAGTTGGTTCAAGAACATTAGCAGCTTGCCCCTTTTAGCCTTTTCAAATACCCCTTCCTTGTTTCATCCAATTGAGCACTTGTGGAGCCCTAGTTTAATTTCCTAGCCAAAGATCCAAAATTCCATGCAGCATATATTCATAAACGATCAAATCGATTTGCAAATGAGTGGGCTATGAAATCAAACTGATTTGTGCCCATGGGTTGTTGTGAATTTGAGAACGAGTGATGTTTTTGTTTTGTGAATAAGTAGTGATTTTGCAAATGAGTGATTTTTATGAGTTTTTTGGCTAAAAAAACTTTGGTAAAAAGACTTTTGGTTCTATATGAGATAATATCTTCAATTTGGTTCAAGCCGAATCTAAATTTTTATTGGATGGGATAGCATCATCGATTACAGTTTTTCTATGTGTTTAGTTGATAATCAATTTGTTGCATTTCCCTTTTTCGATTTTGCTTCTAAATGAGTTTTTGTTGGTAATGGTGTGAAGTAATGAAAAAGAAAAAAAGAAAACTAAAAGGCGGTTAGTAAGAATTGAAAATTTAATGTAGAATTAAAGGTATTATAGTTATTTTAGATTAATTTAACAAGAAAATTTCACAGAAAGATGAAAAAGTTAACAAAATTAAAATATAGAGACGTTTTAATATATTATATGAAAATAACGGACTAAATAGTTTAATATGAAAAAATCTAGGAGTAAAAATATTTAACCTTTGATTAATTGGTGTGATTAGTTATCATATTATTTTCAATAAAGGAAATTAGAAAAAGAAATACATTTTTATTTTTTTTAATTGCTTAGATTGAAAAGAAAAGAAAATTACATAATGCTTAAATATAAAAATGTATTATTAGATAGTTTGAATTTATTAACAAAATCATTAGGAAATTCTTAATTAAATGTTACACTTTTTACCATGAAAATTTAAATTCTTTTCAACATATTATGATATTATTATTTTCCAACTATTATGATATTATTCTAATTATTTTATATTTCTATACAAAAAATTAGCAATAAATACAAAAGATATCAAAAATTAATATTGGTATATTATATTTACTTCTAGTGTAAGAGTTTCTTTGAGACAAATGTTTGCTATTATCAATCTAATTGTTTGACAAATAAGTAATTAAAAGATCTATTAGTTTATTGTGTAAAATTACCTAATTAAAAATTATAGATAAAATTAAAAATAAAAATTCTTAAAAATTATAAAATAAGAAATTACAAAAATAAGGTTAAAAATCATCTATTTAGAAAACAATATTATTTACTTGACAATATACATATTTTATAATGAATTTGATTTATTAATATTTTAAATAGCAATTTTAAATTACAGTTCATGTAAAAATGTGGCATATCGACTAGTATAAATAACATTATTATCAGACAATGTGTTGTTAGGACTAGAGCAATGCAGTTTATAAATTATTGACTTAATTGCCCCTTATTTAAGTTAAAGAAAAATACTATCTATTATTTGTTTTCTCTTTTCCTTATTTATTTCTAATTAGTTTGTATAAATTTATTTATGGTGTAAAGTTTGTTTTGACTCCTCAATTATTATGTTGGGTCCAATTGAGTTCAAAATTAACTTTTAGATCTATTAACCTTAAATTTATTAAAATTTAATCCTTTTAAATTTAATTTTGACCTAAAAATAAGCATAATCACATGCTCTATAATAAGAACTTAAAGCTTTAAAATAGAACTATTTCTATTTATTTCATTGAAAATAATTTGTACGAGAGATACGCATTTTCCTAAAAATATTTTTTGAGGAAAATATTTTCTGATAATATATTTTTTAGTGTTTGAAATGCACTACAAAAAATATTAATTTTTTTTAATTTATAAGATTACAACAAAATTTAAATCATCAATATTTTATACTTATACTATTTATTATTTAATATAAAAACATTAAAAATGAAAATTTTTGTGGTTCCCATGTGTTACCTGTGGCCACCACTGACCGATGATGATTGTTGATGAGTATCAGTAGTTAAATTGACTAGTAATAATAAATACATACGTTTATATAATTTAATTTTTCATTTGTATGAATTTGTTAAAGTTCAAAAATGATTTCCTAACTTATTTTTCTCTTTGATCAAAATAATATTTTTTATTGATCAATATTTCTAAATGTATCAAACAAAAAAAATGAAATTTTTTTTTTTGGAAAATAATTTTCTCAAAACAAACGAAGCCACCACCATTATCATGAACCAAGAAAATTTAACATCTCTTCTTAAATTTTTAAATACACACTTTAAAACTACCATCATATTAGCACCATGATCATGAACCAAAGAATAGTTCTTCCATAACTAAAATATGATCTCGAATATATATGTTTCTTTTTCTTTTTGTTTTCTAAAAAATATTTTACCCTTTGAGGTTTAAATCGGGAATTAAAAAGAAAAAAAAAAAAAAAGAAGAATTTTTGGTATCCAAATCAAGAACAAGAAAATACTATTACTACACCAGCAAAAAATCAGGATTTGTGATTTGAAATCCAAAAATCTCTTTGAGAAAGACCATGGAAACACATTTGGATTTGAAAGTGATTTTTTTGATCGAAAACACAGTAATCTTACATTAAGAGAAGCGAGTTACATTTGTCCTTATACGCTAGCTCTTGCCGACAAGAGGACGCATCATCAATTGTAAAAGTGAATCTGTCAAAGTAAAAGAAGAGAGCTAATTTATCGTCAGCGATATTTGCTTGACAAGACACCATGTAAGCTCCCATAAACAAAAACTTGATAAATTTTCGCGCATTCATGGCAAGAAAACTTGCATAACTGCTATCGATTTTTATAGAAAGGATCAACTTTGGAATCGATGAACGATCAATCTCTACATGAATATGACCAAGACCCATCTGGAAGCAAACTGCACGGCAAAAATAATCACATGAAATTCAGCCTTTTTTGCACTGCGAGGAAGATCAAGTAAGTGGCAAACAGATCTAATGACATCATCCACTATCCCTGATGATAACACCAACACTTATCCCCAAACCTGGTCGAACAACTGCATTGACATTCAGCTTGAACATACCAACTTTTGGCCACTGCCACACAACAATTAATGCTTTCTATCACCATATTCTCGTGGTTTGATAATGGTAGCATTAAAATCCTAAAAAATGCTATTCGCCAAAGCTAAAACTCGCCCAACACCTGTTACTTCATCATGGAGATATAACCAATTCCTACCATACCATATTGCCAAATAATGATTTAAACCTTTTCCAAAGTCTCGTAATCAGAAGTCCTAATAACTTTGCAGCCAAGATTTCAAGTCCATATTGGATACCTGATCAACTAAAATGACCAAAAATTGGTTCCATAATAGCCTTGCCCAAGGAAAATCACGGAGGACATGCTCAAAAATCTTAATAGCAAACCCGCATCGCTTACAGTATGTTGAAGTAGGTACACTTCGTCGAACCAGATTTGGGCATAGTGGTTATGCATTAAGCAAGCCTGCCACAATAAGTTTCTCATTTTTGGTGAAATATTGATAGCAAAAATTTAAATGATTTTAGCAAGTGCATTAGTTATTAAATAGTAAAAAGATATCGTTCTCACAAAAATTTAACAAAATAAATACTCAAATTATTTTGGACAATCAAATTTAAGAGAATAATTAAACTATAAAAATTCAAATAAATAAACTATGAAAATTTAAAAACTAAAGGCAAATAAAATGAAAGTAATAAATAATTAAAGTTATAATAATCAAATTTAACAAGTTAAGGCTATTGGTTCACCTAACCACTCTAATAAATTTTAATTTATTAAATTTAATCAAGATAATTTATTATTTTCATAAGTTGAAAATTTTTCTAAAATTGTTTATTATTCCCTCTTGAGATATGTTAATCTTATTCCTATTAAGTAACTTTTCGATCTCTTTATAAAGCTTTCAAGATAGAAAAAAACATTAAACTCCATGAAAAACCTATAAAATCAGATGAATCATATATATTGTTGGATTAGATTGGTCAAATCTAAGTCAAAACTCTTTTTTAATCTTGACAATATATATTGATATGTTCAAACATCAATTTTAACTATTGATCTTGCAGTTTTTAAGATAGGTTTGCATTATAAATTGTGTTGTCCCTAGGCACCAAGAAGGGGAGTTGAATTGGTGTTTAAAAATTTAAAATAAGGATGAAGAGAAGAAGAAGGATTAGAAAGAACACAAAGATTTTATAGTGGTTCGGGCAAAAACAATCCCTACGTCCACTCCCCAATCACTCAATTGGGTATTTTACTGATTCAATGGTGTTTTCAAGCTCACACCCAACTTACTACAACTTGTGTTTTAATGGCTAACACACAACCTTACAATAAAGTGTTTTCTAGGCTAACACAAAACCTTACTCAA
>CATIWR010017180.1:0-46086 GCA_949677035.1 Omphalea diandra | reverse complement strand
AGAATCAGCTCTTATTCTCTTGGATTACAACTTCCATCCAAGAGATCTACCTCAATTACTCCATAATTCTCACTAACCATGCATGATTAACATGTCATGAGATGTTAATTTCAGTTGAGAAGAAGATAAATTTACTTACCTACTGTCCCATAATTGAAAAACCCTAGGCAGCTCACTCTTCTCCCTCTCTTCTTCTTCTTCCTTTCTTTCTTCTTCCTTTGCTCTCTCTTGTTTCTGGTATACCCCACGTTTCTCCCTCAAAATCTGACCCTAGTGGTCTGTATTTTTATCTTAAATAAGTCAAAAGATTGGGGCTGGTTTCCTATTGGTTGAAAGTTAAAAGTTTTGTTTTTAATCCCTCTTCTTCACTCATTAAGCACTTCCATCCATCTCCTAATTCCTAGATACTCCTTATACTTTTAATTAAGCTCTAAAACACCATTATTTATGATATTATAACATGCACACAACATAAAACAATTTGCATATATCTGTTCAAGTGTCCCCAAATGCACTGGTGCTTCTAAATGATTATTTATCTAATGCATATGTTCATGTGCTAATGCCAATGAATGTGGCTAGGGATGTTACATTTCCTCCCAATAACCTTAATATTAGAGGTTTGAGATATAGTTGCTTATATGAATATAGGAGTGGAAGATGCAAATAAGGAAGTTTTATTAAAGCCTAAACCATATCTCACTAAAGGTGGTCTTTGAGATATAATGGTAGTATCCAAAACTACTTTCCCTTTGTGAAATCTTAAAATGGAATTTATAAGCTCAATTACTTCACTTTTTAAAGTGTCATTCTCTTTTCTTAAAGAATCAATAAGGGATGAGTTTCTAGAAATATTTTTTAAAGTTTTCTTGAGCTCTTTATTAGAAGTTCTCAAATCATTTTTTACAAGATCATTTAAATCCTTAATTTCATCCTCAAGTTTTAAATATTTTTTCTTGCAAGTTTTCATTTGAGAGTTATATTTATCACATCTTAAGGTTAGAGCTTCATTAAGCTCATCGTCCACATCATCTAACACATAATAATCAAGATAAGAATATGAAGATGTACCTACCTTATTGGTGGAGTTATCTTGAGCCATGAAGCATAGGTTGGAAACTTCTTCATCTTTTTCTTCCTCACTTGAGCTATCATCCCATGTGGCGTTGAAGCTTTTCTTTTTCTCCTTGTCCTACTACTTATTCTTCTTCTTGAGCTTGGGACATTTAGAATTAATGTGACCTTATTTTTCACATTCGTAGCAAGTCACCTCATTCTTCTTGTCTTTAAAATTAGGAAATGCTTTAAAGTTCCTCCTATCATTTCTTCTCTTTATGAGCTTTTTGATCATCCTTGAGAGCATTGTTAGCTCCTCTTCCTCTTATTCACTCTCATCACTATCACTAGAGGCAACTTCAACCTCCTTATCTTCGTTTAAAAACTTAAGAATAGGAGTCTTGTTTTCTACTTTTTCAATTTTGTCTCCTTGTACTCTCATTTTTTACATCTCCTTAGCATTCTTCAAGGCTAGCTTATGAGTAAGTAGCTTGGCAAGAAGAACATTCATTTGCACCTTTCTAATTTCTAGATTGGATTCTTATATGCTACAAACTCTAACACTAAACTTCTTAAAAGGAAGAGATTTGAGAATTTTAGTGTTTACCTTATGGTTTATGAGAATTCTTGTAAACCTCTTCATGTTTATAATTCAATAATGTTAATGATTTCTTTGTTAAGACCACTTAAGAAATGATCCATGGTTTGTTCATGATCCTCCTTAATGTTGGCATGGATCAAGGTCCTCTTTATATCTTGGTAGTACTCATTTATGCTCCTATAACCTTGCACAAGCCTTTGAAGATGGTTATGTAAGTCTCTATAGTAGCGATTAGGCATAAACCTCCTTCATATGATGCTCTTCATCTTTTGCTACATAGGGACTGGGTCCTCACCATATTGTCTTCTAAATGCCACTAATTGATCCCATCGTACTAGAGTGTAATTAATAAATTTAACTACAATAAGATTTACCTTATTTTCCTTGAACTAGTCATGATAATCAAAATTGAAGTCCACTTTTTCTTCCCAAGCTAGCTAGGCTTCGAGATCACTCCTTCCATGGAACAGAAGAATCTTCACCTTTATGCTTTCAAGATTATTATCTTGCTTTTAATATCCTTTGCAGTTTTCATCAATTAATTCATCATCCCCCTCTTGTCATCTTCCCCTTTTTGAGTTGTATGGGTGGTGTTTGTGTTACTAGTGGTGGTGGGAACTTGGCTCCTTTTTATCTTCTCTATCCTTTCTCAGACCTCTCGATGGCTAGTAAACAATTGTGTCATTTTTTCTTACAAAGCCTTCATAAAAGCAATCCCACTTTAGATCTTGCTAGACTTCCTTACAATCTATCATGGGTAGAAATAAGGAAAATGATGAAAAACCCTCACAAAACATTCCCTCACATGTTCATACTCAAAAGATGGCACTCACACTCATGTTTCACATAAATCAGTCTTTTACCCTATAATATGGTCACCACTCTTGCCTTTTACCATGAATTATTTTTCTTTTAGTTCTTATGGAAGTAGAGTTACTATTATCAAAATCAAGGTTAATCACAACTCAAACAAAGCAAAAACAAAATTAAATATGAGTTTTGGAATCAAAGAAAATAGATAAAAACAAAATAAAAGGAAGAAAACTAAATATAGCTATTTAGACTACCCAAATGCAAACTTCATAGAAAACTATAACTTAAAACTTACACAGAGCTTAATTTTGAACTCAAAATAATGAGTTTGGTTCATTTAGGCTGAATCACTTTGCAACAACATACAATTCACACTTTTTCTTTTATAAACAATAAATCATAATTTTGTTATTTTTCTTTTCCTTTGTTTTTTATTTTTCTTTTCTTTTCTTTTCATTTTTTTTTTTTGACTTTCTTTTTTTAAATTAAAAGATGCTTATAACATGACCCTAACTAGAAACAAGAAACAAATGAATTAGTAAAAGAAGATGAGAAGAAAATGAATTGAAGAAAAAAAACTCAAGACAATGAATTGAGAATGAACAAACACAAGGAGACAAAGTTGTAAGAATAAACAAAATTTAAAGGCAAATAACAAGAAAAAATAAGTATACATACTTTATTAATGAAACTAAAGCTTTGATACCAAATGATATGCCAAACCTAAGATTAACTAACTAAAATTTAAGTTTAGAATCAAATTATGTTTGGATGTACTAAGCCTTCACTTAGTAAATTCACCTAAGTTCTTTAAAGAACTAAAGAAAATAATTAAATTCTAAAAAAAACATATTTTATTCAATAATTAATGATAGTGGATAGTTTAGGCCCTTAAATAGGCATTACAATACAACAAATCCTAATAGGATGAGGAAAAATAATGTTAGAATGTTCCTAACTAAGCATTCGACTAAAGGGAGTTTATTTTTCCTAAAACTCCATTTAATACTCTTAATTAAGAAACAAATACTCCTACTCAAGAGACAATTGAAATCTTAACCTAAATAAGAGGTTACATTCTATCAATAAGAAAAGAGGAAGAGAAGATAATGACAATTAATCAAATTTTGGAAGATATTGGACTTTTACTTGGAATTGACTTGTTGAGCTTATCTTGGCCACCCTATCTTAGCCTTTTTTTAGGGTTTCCTTGCATGCCACCCAAGGTGCTTATAAGTTTTTGTAAATCATCTTGGAACCTTTTGGAATCTTCATAGAACCTTTTAGAATATTTTGGACCATTTTTTGTGTAAATTATCCCAAATGAAGAGTTTGACTTGTGGATTTCACCTTTAGAGTCTGAATATGAAATTAAGGTGCATAGATGTTGATTTTCCTTTAGAGTCAAATATTAATATTGATTTAATAATAGTTATATAATTTATTTAGATAATACTTAACATGAATTTTATGGATTGTATATATTTTGCAAATGTGGCTTAGGATATCTATTGCATTAAAGTATCAAAAATTAAATGTTCTTTGTCAATGTTCTATCAAGACATGAAATTGATATGGCTGTTGGGACAAGTACATGCATGTTTTTGCCTTGAGGGTTAATGTTAAGCTTAATGTGTTTAAGATATCTTATTGAGTTTTGAGCTTTATGTTATTTTTGGCATTTAGATGTTTGCTAGGTGTTTAAAGAGTTTTGAAGCAAAATAAGCTAAGAAGACAACTCTAAGAAGTAATTAGGAATTTTGGTCAAGCATGGGAAGAAGAATTCTATCCTGACCATGGTAGAAGTCATCACCTATGACTCTTTATGGAGTATCTCTCTATTGCGACTACGACATAAGTCATAGCCTGCTATGCTTGCAATTTGCTACCCATGTTTTATTCTATGTTTTTTTTATTTTTAAAGAGGTATAAAAGGGAACCACTTAGTGTTTTTTTAAGAAGCATGAAAATGGACTTTTTAGCAATCAAAAGAGGCACTTTTGAACAAAGAAAACTAGTGAAAAAATATTCAATTTAAAATATTTTCTAAGAGTTCAAAAGATCACTTGAGAAGGAAATAGAAAAAAAAGGAGAACTTGTTGATCATCAAGCTAGTTTGGAAAATTCCATTTCTTTCTTCTTGTTTCTTATTTCTTTATTTAAGATTATGCTTAAACATTTGGATTTGACTTATTTTGTTAGTATGTTAGGCTATATCTTTTATCTAGGGCCTTGATATAGCCATGGAAGAGATTGAATGGTTTATGATTTTAATGAGAAAGTTAGATAGTTGTTTCTTTTTTAGGTGAATGATTTTGAACCTAATGCTTGTAATTGATTGGCCATAAATTGCATGATTTGTGTTTCATTTATAGTTCAAGAGATTGTAAATTGAAACAGACCTAAATTCAATCCCCTTAGGTTAGATGATAAATAAAGATACCTAGTTAACCTATTGCTATCATGAAGATTTGATAGATCTAAATGAGCAATTTAATTTTTAGTTTATATTAAGAAATTGTTCTATGAAATAGGTTTGCAAAGTTAAGTAAATACTCGAGAGAGTGGGCATAAACATTATATTAACAATTGATAGTTTAAATGCATAATCTAACTTGTCATAAAAAAAACTAAAGCTTTTTGAAATTTTATTTGTGAGATCTACTATCCTAGGCTGATTAATATAAGGCTTTCTTCCTTATTACTTTTGTCCTTTTTGCTATAGTTTACTTAAGTTTGCTTAGTTTCATTTCATTTGTAGTAGTTAGTCCAAAAATCATTTGATTGCTTTCCATATAAAAATAGAATCATCATATTTCAGTACTTATTAATGCTTTTCTTTATTGAAACAATATTTGCACTCACTATGCACTATTATTATTTGTATGATCCATATACTTGTGACTATTGGCAAGTTAAATACTTATAAAGGGGAGACTTTTTAAGAATAGTAAATCTCTATTTTGGAATAAGAAATTGGCGTCATTGTTAGGCTTAATTTATACATAGTTATTTGATGAGTTTTGTGCTTGATTTGATATAAATCTATTGTAAAATTAGGTTTTTTAGTGTATTTATGTTATTTCCCACATTTGGATGCTTTGTAGGTATTTTAACAAGTTTAGAGTGGAATTGGACCAAAATAAGGAAAGATGGTAACTTTAGGGACTAAGCTAGACATTTAGAGAGTGATTGCTTTCTACTACACCCATGACTAAAGTCATAGCTTATAACTTTTTGGCAAAAATGAGGTATTATACCTATAACAAAAGTCATAGGCTACAACACGGATGCAATCGATCCTATGTTTTAGCCTATGTTTTAACTCTTTTGAGGGAACATATAAGCTAAAAACTTAGGGTTTTTCCTAAGAAGGAAGGGAGAGGCAAAAAAGAGACTTTTTGAACACTCAAAAGAGGCATTTTAAAGAGAGAAAACATGGCAAACAAAAGCTTTAATGCAAAATTAAGTGCAAAATTCTAAGAGATCATTTGATCAAGGAAGAAGAAAAAAGAGATTTATCAAGCTAGTTTAGAAATTTCATCTTTCCTTATCTTTATTCTTATTTCCTTTCTTAAATATGATGCTTTTACATTTAGACTTGTCTTCTTTTGTATGTTAGGCTAGATCTTTGATCTAGGACCTTGATGTAGCCATGGATAAGATTGATTGATCTATGATTTTAATGAACCACAAATTGCATGATTTGTGTTTCATTTATAGATTAAGAGATAATAAATTAAAATATAACTAAAATCACTCTCCTTAAGTTAATTGACGAGTAGAGATACCCACTTAATCTATTACTATCATTTAAAGGATTGCTAAATTTAAATAAGTGATATATTTCTAATCGAGAGATAGTTTTATGAATATAATTAAAAAGTTAAGTGACTAATCGAAAGAGAGGATTTAATCATTGTAGAGACAATCAATAATTGCAATTCTTTATCCAACATAGCATTAGAAGATTAATGATTTCATAATTTTCCATTGGTGAGATCAAGCGTCCTAGGTTGTTTATCATAAAATTTTCTTTTTCACTTGTTTTGTCCTTTTGCCATTGTTAATTAGTTTAGTTTATTTTCATTAGATTGGTAGTTTTATATAATATATGAGTATTCATTTTATAGATAAAAATAGAATCATCATATTTCAATGCTTATTACCTTTGTCTCTATGGGATGATATATGCACATACTTGTGCACTGTAATACTTGATCTCTATAAGCTTGTAGCATTTAGCAAGTTTGACACTTGTTAAAAGGGTTAAAGGAAACTTAAAAAGAGAGAATATTAAATGAGCCTAAGTATTCCTCAAACTTAGAAAAAATAGTCATTATTAGGGGAAAAACAGTAATCTAATATTGAAATATTTGATTCATATCTTAATCTAGATTTTTTTTCTTTTCTTTTTATTTGGTTTCAAGTGTAATTCCTCATCTTATGTATGAATGACTATAAGTCTAGACCTAAAAAAAAAATAAGAACTTGAACTTTTTGATTTTGAGATTAGTTCATTTGGTAAATTAGATAATTCTTCATCTTGTATGTAGTAACTATTTCATTTGCTAATTAGATTTGTATTTAATGATTGGTTGTTACTTGCCTAGATTTTTCATTATAAATGCTATTGATAGTTGCTATAATTGTCTTCAAATAATTGCCATGTGAAATAGTAAATTAGACATAATAGTTAGCTTTTATTTGAGCATTGCCATATAGGATTAGTTTTAGAAGCTCTAATAATCCTAAACCCATTAGGATTCTGTTTTCCTATTCTAATTAGGATTAGGATGGTACATGTTTGCTTATATATGTAGCCTATTTTACAACTCTTGTTGTAGTTGCACTCTTAAGCAACAATTTTAGTAGAAAATATAGACCCTGACAGACCTAAGGATGCCAAAGCCTGGAATTCTTCCTTCATTAAAGAAAACTTTCACTCCCTAACAAGTTTATAACATTTTATGCTTACCATAAAACCTTCCCAAAGGAGAATGAATACACATTTTCTTTTGATGAAATTATGGTAATGGAGAAAAGAAACATAACATCTAAAAAGGGAGTAGAGATTGAAGAAACATTAAATGAGGAAAAGAGTGGGGAACAAAAGAAAATAGAGGAAACAAACCCAAAATTGCCATCCAAGAGAGTGAAGGGTAGACCAAAAAAAAAAAAAAGAAAAGGGGTAGGCTAAGGATGAAAGAAGGGTAAGAAATTACTTTTAAGATTGAATTTGATGTGATTCTATGGGAATTAGATTTGGACTTTTAAATGTAGAAATTGTTCTTTGTTTTATTATGATTAAATGGTTAGTTTCAAGTTTGATTTTGATTGTTTTAATGTTATTTGACTTTTTACATTAAAATTATAGTTGATGAAGGTCCAATTTTATATTTTCATCATTGTTATAATGATTAAGATATGTTTTTGTTAATTTACCAAAGGGAGGAAAAAATTCATAGAAGAATAAGAGAATCATGATTGTGCTCTATCATTATTGGGATAAGCGCAATGCAGTGAGCCATGGAAGCAGTCACAATTGTAATAAGCATCATAATCTATAAAGCACACATGCACCAAGGGGTTGCATTGATTGTCGCGCATGTGACATGTGTTGCAGGCTATGATAGCCATGATGCTCAAAGAAAGAAGAGGGAATTTAAGGGGCAAAAACAGGCAAATTCAAATTTCAAAATTACATAATTAATTTTCACTTTTTCCTCTTCTATATAAACCCTTTATTCCTATATATTTCCAACATATCTCCATAGCATACATCCATCAAATTTCTAGTCTTCTTGGAACTCTTCTCTTGATTTTTTTCTTCTTTCAAAGCCAATTTTAAGTTTATTTTATTTCTCCATCTCTCTGTACTAACTCCATAACAAAATCATGGCTCTAAAAGCATCATAATTAGAAGTAAAGGGGAACCAAATTGAAGGTGTAAGGAAGGACATAGCTCAAACATATAATGCTTCTTTCTCTATTATGAATGAAGAAGAAAGCGAGAGGCTTCTTTCAATCAATTCTATAGTTCATGTTATTTATAGATATTTGATGAGCCTACTCTATTTTAATTGGAGATTATGAGAGGATAAAAGAGAAGCTAAGGAGATTGGGTTGGATTAAGTTTGCTTTCACCTTACATAAGACCTATAAAAAGCTTAACCTAGAGTTTTTCACAACATTACATTTTAATGATCCTAGTGAGTCGATTTTTGCTTTTAGAAGGGAGTTTAAAATTAATCAAAATGTTACAAAAGATTTCTTTGGGTTTCCAAAGGGTGGGATGTGTGATCACCTTAAGTCTTTCAATCTCGAATCGTATTTGTACTCACTTTTGGTATCTCTAGTTTGAATTTCCATAAAGCCACAAGTAAAGCAATAAAGGATATATGTTAAATGCTCATTTAAAAGTTCTTGTCATTTGTCATTTTTGGGAAGCAAGAGAGCACTAAGATATCGAAATAAGAGTTGTTTTTTTATGTTGCATTCAAAATAAGATGAAAGTCTCTACAAACTATCATCTTTTTAAAAACTTAACGAGGATAGTGAAATACCTTGAGCATGTTGAAGGATTGGGACATGTTGTCATAGGTTTGGTTATTCTCTTAGCCAAATTTGATCCCATGCAAATTGATAAGCAGTTTTTTCCTAGTATAGGGAGCTTTTAGATCATTATACTTGGGAGAATGGAGATAGTCACAACTGGATGGGGTGAGCATAGGTTGAGAAAGTGAAAAAATATTAGAGAGCGATAAGTGGTAGTAGTCACTAAAATAGGAAGACTCTTCTTTAGGGGATGAGTATAGTCTTGATGATAAGCCTATTGAAGCATTTTTAAGACCACTTTTTAGTTGACAAATAGGGCAAGCAAGTATAAGAAGAGAAGAGTCATGACACTAAGGCAACAAGTTCTCCATCATTTAGATATTATAGATGAGAGACTTATGAGGATGAAAAGGGTTCAAAGGCATTAAGACTTATACTGGGAGCATACCAACATCAATTTGCATCACCTTTTGATTCTCTTTGACTTTATCAATGCCTTTTTTTTTATTGTTATTGATGTATTTATTACTTTAATGATGCAGTGCTTATGTATGGTGCATGTATTTATACTAGTTTAGTTATTATTGGTTTAGCTTGTTCATGAATAATGATTATGAGCATTGGATTTTGGGCCTTAGGATGCAAGCCCAATTATTAGAAAGAACTTGAATTATCCTTATAAAATGCAAGGGAAACATTGCAAAAGGAAGGAATAAAGCTTGAAAGAAACCTTAAATCAAACCTAACTTTCAAACCAAACCATATTTAAACCTTAAAGAGAGAGCCTTTTCTTGGTTGTATAGTCATGTCCCAAACCTTAATAAACAGAAGCTTTTAGAACAACTAACCTTTGACATCTAGTTGGCTATATAGCCAACCACAGGGTTATACAACCAACTCATTGGCTATATAGACAACTTGAAAACCTTATTCTCTATAAGATACTCTAATTCTATTTGTTAGAGATTGATGATTAAGTACAACCCAAATCATTAAGTTCAGGTGCACCCTCCTCATCTCCTCTCCCATTTAGGGAGTGGGGGTGGTTTAGAGAATCTTAATAATACTTTGGCCAAATTCACTCTAACCCAAACTAAAATACCCAAAACACATAGAAAGCCCTAATTCTTATTTTGAAAACTAAAGATTCAAAGTAAAAACCGAAACTTTAATACTCATTTACATTGTTTCCCTCGTGTATTGAAGGATATTTCATCATCAAAGCACCTCTAAGAGCAAGGCACAACAAAGGGCATCCAAGACTCAAACTTTCCTTCCTCTCCTTTTTTATTCTCTTCTCTTTTTCATTTCTTAAAGTTGTAGTCCCTATAGATTATAGATGGTGCTCAATACTCTATATAAACCACAATGTTGGCCATATAAACCACTAGTTGGTCTGTATATAAAACCTTGATTAAGAAATAATTATTTTTCCCCTTTATCTTTATTCATTTTCTTTTATATTTTAGGTTTTAAAGGGACTATTGTGAGCTCCAATAATAGAAATGGGTAGATCTTTAGACCCATAACCCATATTCTTCCAAGAGATAGGGCAAGATCAAGAAAATGGGCTTGTTTCAATGATTTTAATATCTATAACTTATTTTTCATGCTTCATTCTTTTTCTTTTCATTTTATATTTTACCACATGTTGATGGAGATATGATTAGGAGAGGGAATTCTGTTCCTAATGACCCTTTGATCTTATTATTTTGACGCATGTTTGTATTGGTTACTTACTTTCATATGTTCTTAACCTCATCTCTATGGGGAAGGGGTAGCTAGCTTACTAGTTTATCCATTTACTCCATTTCCACTTGGGGATGATATTCAGTAAAGTAATGGAGAAAACTCATTATTTTATGATCCCTATTTTCATTTATTTTCACATTTAATGGATCATTTATATTCATGGCCTTATGTGTATCTTTTTCCATTATTTTGATATCTTAGCTTCATTGATAGCTAGAGGTATTTTTAGAATGCCTTAGCTCTTTTGAAGGATTAGTAAAGGCGAACCCAATTTCTTATGACTCTAAATTAGTTACTTTTGCCCTTGCTCGATGTCTCCCTTCTTATCTTCTATGTTCATTTTCATGATCTCTATGTATTATCCATTCATGATTTATTTACCATTTTTATTTACATTTGCTTTATGTTTGATATATTATATTATTTAAATTGTTAACATTTAGGTATTGGACATAAAAACATGCCTAGGCACCCTAACTTAGAGTTGGAGGAGGAATGAGGCCTTATTTAGGTTGATGATACCATCAAACTTTAGGGTAGTGTAGGCTTTTTATTTTGATCTTGATATGGCACTAACATGTGTTCCCTTTTATAGGTAGAGATGTTTTTTATTCTTATATTGTATATTTGTTGATATTATGTATGTTAAACCCCATTTTGATACCATGTTTATACCTCCTCCCATGTTAAATGTTTGTAATGACTTAACTATGTGTTTGATGTGGGATACACTAGATGAATGTGTAGGAACATTAACCAGACTAATCAATAATATGGCAAATATTATAATTGTAAACCAAATATGTCTAAAGGCTTGATCCTTAAATCTAGGCAATTTAGGGGTGCCTAACCTCTTCCCCACGTTGTACCCAAATCTCAAACCAAACCTTTGATAGGGGGAACACAAATTGGGCATTTTAATTTACTTGTCAAGTACATAATTTGTCCTTGCCAAAAATTTTATTCTAACCAAAGTTGGGTGGCGTCTATGTTTCAATCAAGGTTAATACTAAAGTATTCTCTTACCTTGGTCACTTCTTGACCAATTAATTAACAATAAGGGCTTTAAAACTTTTGAGGCCTTTCCAAAAGGATCCTTTAATAATTCTAAACATGTGCCATAACTTAGGGTTATACCAATGTATGACCCCCGTCCTTTCGATCCATTAAGGGTCGATAAAAAGTTAAGAGTTATAAGTAATATTCCACTCATTGAAATGTAACTCTAAATTAAGGTGCTCATAGTGGTGACTCAACTGAGGACTAAGATTTGACTTTATGCATAATCTCTAGTTCACTTTTACAATATTATCCTTATTATTGACAGTCTATTACATT
Source organism: Omphalea diandra (assembly GCA_949677035.1). Taxonomy (NCBI): domain Eukaryota; kingdom Viridiplantae; phylum Streptophyta; class Magnoliopsida; order Malpighiales; family Euphorbiaceae; genus Omphalea; species Omphalea diandra. The sequence continues at coordinate 33,968 of CATIWR010017180.1, read as the reverse complement.
CATTTATCTTACACAATTTATCACATGCATTAGATTTGCCTTGTAAACAAGCTTATAAATTCTCCAAACATGACATTTGAACTCGACATGGGCTTAAGAGATGGTGAGGGGAGTTCATCACTCATGAGCCAAGTACCTTGGAGTATATCAAATGGGGATAATATGATAACCGCCCCTCAAGTTGTTGGGTCTTGTAGAATAAAAACAACAAAAAAATTAAAAATTTAAACACATAAAACCCATCAAGGATCTACATAATTCAATTAAACTGATAAGAAAGAATGTGATTCTTAATAATTCAAGATGAATTGTGAGATTATTGGAAGGAAGAGAGGGGGTTTACATAGGTAACACCTACTTCAAGCTTAGAGTCGGATTTATACGTTACAAAATAATGAACGTCCTTTATAGGTATCCATATGAACAAGATGTCTCAAAAGCTATTAGTGTGCTACCACTAGGGTTTAACATGTATCTCTTTTTTGTTTTTTGAGGCTAACAAGAGGGCACTCTCACTTTTCAAAAGCCCCTAAAATTTTAATATATCTTACCTATTAAGATATATGCATATATACGTTAATTATGTATCTTAGGAGATATATATAAGATAATATCTTATTTTGTTTTAACTTTAAAATAAAATATTTGTTAAAATATTTAAGATAATATGCCTATTTATCTTAATTATATCTAGACAACATTAAAAACAATTTCACTTTTGGACCTATTCTAAATGTGCAACCCAATAGGTTCACATAATGCTAGCAGTGACCTTAAAACTTTTTTTTTTTTTGCCCATAAATCATAAGCGACTTTAGTAAGATATTATGAACACCCAAGTTATGTGAAGATTATTAATCTGACCTATCCTATCTTACAAATAGTGTTATAATCCTTTTGTCATATTGTATCTTAATTGAACAAAGGCATGGATCATGTCATCCTTCTATAGTTCAACTTAATTATTTCTCAATCTCTAAGTAAACTGATGTAAAATGACATTAATAACATTTATCAATTCATTTTTATTTGGTCATACAATTTCTCCAATTTAGATCATCAAGGGGCCCATTATAAATCCATAAGGGACAAATTCCTTATCAATCATTGTGAGCACCTTAGTTCTTTTGCTCAAACTAGTGGAATCTTACTTGCGACTCTATCCTTTTAGCAGTCAATGGAGATCAAGAGCAAGGGAGTCTTTACATTGGTAATGATCCCAAGATATGACATGTAATTGGACTAGTGGGATGCCATTTTAGGCCTTATGCAATTTTAAAGCCTTAAGTCCAAAATGATGGTCGTTGGGGGAATAAAATTCGGACAATACATTAGTATTATCCCTAGCAAATGTGGAGTCATCACTTGACTTTGGTTAGGACAAGAATCTAGGGATGATAAAATTTGAACCTAATCTAAGTCAATTAAAAGGCCTATTTTTGTCTTTGGGAAGAGGTTAGGTACGCCCATACAGCTCAGATATTGGGATCTAGCCTTTGGGCATCTTTAGTTTACTTTTAATTTCTTAACCAAGTTATTGATTAGTCTAATTAACTATCTTAAGCATGCCTCTAGCGCAATCAAGCTAATCAAATAATCTTACTAATCTAAGGGGAGTAGGTCATGCATCATGGTATAAGGATCATCATGCATATCCATACATCCATCTAAACATAATAACCTCAAAGCGAGAAGGGGTCATGCATCATCGTATAAGGATCATTATGCATATCCATACATCCATCAAAACATAAATCATCTCAAAAGAAGAGGAGGCCATGCATCATGGTATAGGGATGATCATGCATATCCATACATCTATCCAAACATAATTATCTCAAAGCGAGAGAGGGTCATGCATCATGGTATAAGGATCATTATGCATATCCATACATCCTTGAATCACAATCATTCATAATCACATAGATGATAGCCAAGACCAAATTCATGGTCGAACCCAAGTAAGAACGCCTACACCAAAAGAAGGAGAACAAATTAATAGGTTAAAGTAACATAAAGTAAACCTAATGAACTCAAAACATAAAGAGGGAATATAACATATATTACCATCTCTTCTATGTATAGGTTCCTAAGTATGCATGTAAGTCTATAATATCACATGGAAAGCATTAAAGCATTAAAACATAAATATATGCATTATAGTGGGAGCAAGGAACCTTAAAAATGAAATGCAAAGCATAATAGAGGATCTTTAATGGCCTAAGGCTATAAATCATCAAAAAATAGGTCTTAGGGTTGATGTACCCTTTCTCTTATTGCTCCAAAAGAGCTAGGCATGCATAGACACTACTAACCATCACAAGGGTTAGAATGCCACTAGTAAAAAGGGAAATCATAAGGCCAAAATACTACTCACTTATTCTAAACACAAATATAACCATAAAAGGCTCTTAAGATTATTAGAACCTTATGTTCCTTGCTTGATCATTGCTGTAATGACCATTTCATTTACAAATCATGGCATTCATGTCCAAAAATATATATGCATAAAGGTTTATTCATCATACATACATATTCAACATGTATTTAATGTATATATATATTAACTAATGTTCAAGGCTAGTGACCATAAATGGGTTCGTATCTAGATATATGTACATGATATAAGGAGAGAGAGAGTTAGAATTCAGCTGACGACCTGTGATCCATGTGTCTCTATGCAAAACTTTATTCACCAAAGTATCCAAACCCTATGCGTCAATATTTGAAAAACATAATTGCGATTTGATGAGTTGTGACTCAATGAATAAAAATGATAATCAGATTCTTAAGGCACAACCAACATATGAATATCATCATGATACATTACAAGTATAACAATCGACTATGCAAGTGCAATAGATTGATTTTTATTGTGACCTTACAAGGCAAATACTGCTCCTAAAAATTCATGTGATTCAAGTGACATTTGATTTTTTTTTATTGGCCAGCATATAACAAGTGAATCATTTGATCAATAACATGTGCCAATAGGACATATTGGTCCCTTTTCCACGTGAATTGCAAGTGTTTGACAAGCTAGTCACAACATCCTTTTAGTTACATATACAAGTGTTCATTCACAGTGGTATACCAAGTAATCAATAAGAGCATATAATTCTCACTTGACTTGTATGAACATGTAAAGTGTAACAATTCAATCTCATATACATGGAATAAAGCATAATCATATTATAAAATTATCACACATACACATTAGAATCTAATTATGATTTTTACTCACCTTTTGATATGATCAACCTTTATGTTAGGTTTGATTCTCTCTCTAGGACTTCCTCAAAGTGTTGAGATCCTAACATTTGATACATATATAGTTATAAGTATGTCAAAATAATTATGAATGCTTAGTATGCAACTATGGCATGATCCATGCAAGTGGACCTATTGTTTATCCATATTTTCCTTATATGGCAGCCCGACCTTATAACACTCTCGTAGTAATAAGTCTAGATATACTAATCCAAATAACTTGATTCTTTTTTTTTTTCTAATAAACTAGGCACACAATGATGCAACATATTCAAATTTTAGGTCAATATAACACACATATAGAAAATGTGGTGAATTTTTTAATTTTGCCCTTTTTTAATGTTATCTCAGTCTTAGTAGGTCTTACATTCTTGGGTATATCTCCAATTGTACAAATCCAATGCACATGTTTAAATGATCATTTGTTCAATGCATATGTTCATGTGAGATTTATAATCATTTATGCAATGAATATGTTCATGTGATAATGCCAATGAATGTGAATAAGGATGTTATATTTCTTCCCCTCTTATGAAGAATTTCATCCTTAAAATTCAATACCTATAAACAAATGTGGATATTGTCATTTATTGTCCTCTTCGGTTTCCCATGTAGCCTCTTCTTATAAGTGGTTCCTCCATAACACCTCAGCCAAAGGGATTTCTTGATTTCATAACTATTTTGTCTTATAACTAATGATTTCCACTAGTTCTTCAATATAACTTACATCATCTGTAATTGTTGTTACTGGATCCCTAAGTATATGTGTAGGATTAGACCGATACTTTCTTAGCATACTCACATGGAATACATCATGAATTTGAGCCATCTCTAGTGGTTGTACTAGCCTGTAAGCCAATGGACTGATTTTTTCTAGGATCTCATAAGGTCATATGTATTGAGGAATCAAATTTCCCTTCTTGCCAAATTGAATTCCTTTCCATGGTAAAACTCGAAGGAACACATTATTTCCCACCTCATATTCCATTTCTTTTTTGTGTTGATCTGTATAGCTTTTTTGCATGTCTTGTGCTGCTTTAAATTTACTCTTGATTATCTTCACCTTATCCATAATGTCTTGCACTAGTTCGAGCCCTTCTAAAACATGCATCTCTTCTTCATCCTAGTAGATAGGACTTTGACATTTTGTTCCATATAGTGCTTCATATGATGCCATCTGTATGCTATTGTGATAATGATTATTATAAGCAAATTCAATCAAGCCAATATATTCATCCTATGCACCTTTAAACTCTATCATACAAGCACAAAACCTATCTTTAAGTGTTTGAATTGTCCATCCTGATTGCCCATCTGTTTGAGGATGAAAAGCAGTACTAAAACTCAACTTAACACCCAAATTCTATTACAAATTGACCCCAAATTAAGATGTAAATTATGGATCTCTATCTGATACAATGCACACTGAAACACCATGTAATCTGACAATTTCATCCATATATTTCTTAGCTAAGTGCTTAAGTGAACTACCCATCGAATAGGCAAAAAGTGGGTTGATTTAGTCAGTCTATCAATGATCACCCATACAGCATCATTCTTCTTCAAAGTTCTTAGTAACCTATATATGAAGTCTATGGTTATTCTTTCCCATTTCCATACTAGAATCCTCAATGGTTTCAATTTTCTAGCGAGTGTTTGATGTTCTGTTTTGATCTGCTGATAAGTCAAACATGTTAAAACATAAGCTGCTACATCTTTCTTCATTTTAGGCCACCAAAAATGAGATCGCAAGGTATCATACATCTTCGCCATTCCCAGATGCATGGCATATGGAGCATTATGTGCTTCTTCTAGGATTTCTCTTTGCCAATTATCAATATTAGGCATATAAATATGAGAACCCAACATCAAGGCATCATTTTGAATATCAAAACTTCTAGGTCTCCCATGCTTTACCATTTCAATCATTCTATGTAACTTTATATCCTTGCCTTGTGCTTCTTTAATTTAATCATGCAACATTGGTCTCACCTAAAAAGAAGCAATCAATACCTCAACTTTTCTATGCTTAGTTCCACATTCATAACTCATAATTCAACTAAATAAGACAATGGAAATACCTGTAAATGAGCTACACCGCTTCTTTATTTCCTACTCAAAGCATCAACAACAACATTTGCTTTACCTGGGTGATAGTCAATGGTGCAATCATAATCCTTTAGTAGTTCTAACCACAACCTCTGTCTCATATTTGATTCTTTTTGGCTCATCAAATACTTGAAGCTTTTGTGATATGTAAATATCTGAAAAGTTTTTCCATACAAGCAATGTCTCCATATTTTCAAACCAAACACTACGACAACAAGTTCTAGGTCATGTACTAGGTAAGATAAATCATAAGGTTTCAGTTGTCAAGATACATGTACAATTACCCCACCATGTTGTATTAAAACACATCCTAAACCTTGATGAAAGGCATCACTATATACTACAAATCCTCCATTACCATTAGGAATGGCTAACGCTGGAGCAAATGTCAATCTATTTTTTAATTCATCAAAACTCTCTTAACATGTTTTCGACCACTGAAATGCAACATTTTTTTGAAGTAACTTAGTCAAAGGAGCAACAATAAGTGAAAACCCCTTAATAAAATGACGATAATAACCAACTAGTCCTAAGAAACTTTGAACTTCTGCAACATTCTTTGGGGTTCCTCATTTTACTATTACTTTAAATTTTTTTTTTTGATCTACCTCGATACCTTTTTCAGACACTATATGTCTTAAAAATACCACATGGTCAATCCAGAACTCGCACTTGCTTAATTTAGCAAATAGTTATTTTTCTCTCAAAATTTGCAACACAATCCTTAAATGTTATTCATGCTCCTTTTTGCTCTTTGAATACACTAGTATGTCATCAATGAACATAATTACAAATTTGTCTAAGTAAGGCTGGAATACTTTGTTTATAATAGCCATAAACGCAGTTGGTGGATTAGTCAAACCAAATAGCATAACAAAAAATTCATAATGCCTATACTTGGTTCTAAAAGCTATCTTCGACACATCTGGGTTTGAAATTTTGAGCTGATAATATTCTAATTTTAGGTCAATTTTAGAAAACACCCATACTTTTTGTAACTAGTCAAACATATCATCTATCCTTGATAAAGGATACTTGTTCTTCACGGTAGCCTAATTTAACTGCTTGTAATCAATACACAATCTCATTATCCTATCTTTCTTTTTAACAAATAATACGGGAGCACCTCAAATTGACACACTAAGTCTCATGTCCCTTTTCAAGTAGTTCTTGCAATTAGGTCTTTAATTCTCTCATTCTAATTGGAGCCATCTTATAAGGTGGAATGGATATCGGCGCAGTTCCTAAGACTGACTCAATTGTGAATTCTATCTCCCTGTCAGGTGGCAAACTAGGTAAGTCAACTGGGAAAACATCTAGAAACTGATTTACCATGAAAATATTCTCAAGTAATTCATTTATGAATCTTGTGTCTACCACATGTGCCAAATAAGCCTCACAACCACTTTTAATTATGTGAAAAGCCTTGATAGTATAAACTAGACATATAGGCACAATTTGCCTTTCCCTATGAAACACAATGCTTTAAAGATTTTGAGATTTCAAAACAACTTTATTAGTGAAATAATTCACTATTGCATGATATTTGGACAATCAGTCCGTACCCTATATCACATCAAATTCACGAAGTGGCAGCAGTACTAGATTAGCATTCAACTCAACATCATCAATGTGAATCATACAATCATTACATACCTTATCCACAATCATCATATCTCTCAAAGAAGTACTAACCCATAGATTAAAACCTAAAGGTTGATGCTTACTACACAATTGTGATGCCATGTTGAATGAAATGAATGAATTTGTGGAGCCATGATCAATTAATGCATTAACTTCTAAATCATGGAGAAAAAGTTTACCAGTGATTACTTTTGAAGCAACAACAGCTTCTTGCCTAGTCATGGCAAATATTATGGCTTGTGTTAGAGGTCTAAAAACTTTGATCTTCTGATCTACTCATACCATGGCTAATTGTGGTTGTTCTACCTCTAGCTTTGCCCCTGCCAAATGATACTCCAACTCCACATGCCTTTGAAACTTCAACTGTGGACTCTGATGTAGTTTTGCCTCTGCCTCTATCCCTCTTTGACATTCTAGATCTTTCAGGACAATCTATAAGCATATGATAAAAAAAACCTACAAAAGTAGCAACCACCAGTCAATTTTTTACGTTCACTTATATGTTGTCTGTCATAACATACACATAAGGGTCGTTGTTGCATAACTTGGCCTTGACCTCTTTCTACATACGATGAAACTTCTAATCTTCTACCTTTATTGCTAGAGTAACCACCCCTAGCACTAGACTGTGATGGCATATAATCTCTACGTTTTCCTTTCTTTTTCCTTTCTTTCTATTAAAATCTCTCATAAACTCAATAAACCCTCTTTTTACTCGTTACTTTATCCTTTCTTTTTTAATCTTTCCACCATGATTACAGCAGCTTTTAGCTTAGTATAACTTTTAATATCTACAATTGTGATCTTACTTCTGATCTCATATCTCAATCCTTCTTCAAACTTTCGACATTTGTCTTCGTCAGTGGTCACCAAGAAGGATGCATAATGAGATAATTGATTAAATTTTACTTCATACTCAACTATAGTCTTCTCCCCCTATTTTAGGTTTAAAAATTCCCTTATTTGATCATCCTTGTACACTTCTAGCATGTAATTATTGTTAAGCTCATGAAGAAAATCATCCCATGTAAGTACTAGTGGCTAGACATCACTCCCTGGAATGGTTTCCCACCAATCACATGCATCCCCCTGTAATAGCGACACTGCATAATCAAACTTTTCTTCTGGTGTGCATTTCATCAAATGCAAAACTCTTTGTGTTCTTTTTAGCCATGTCTTTAGCACTGATGGATCTATGATACCACTGAAGTCCACTACACCCTATTTTCTTAATTTCTCATACCTTCTTTCACTTGAATTTCTAGACCCTGCACTGTTAGTTCACTAATTCTATATTGTGGTTACCCATGAGATATGTGTTATGCATGAGAATGTGTAGGAGATCTAACTTTATCAGAAGGTTGATCTCTTAATGTTTCGCATGATGCTTTTATGGAATGTAAAGTGTTGTGCATGAGAATATGTAGGAGATCTAACTCTATCAGAAGGTTGATCTCTTAATGTTTCACATGATGCTTCTATGGAATGCAAATCGGCTAATTCCTCTCTCCTTGGTGAGCAATGGGTACTACCATGACTACCCTTTGTTAATGTCGTATAGATATATAAGACTATGTCATATGATAATGCATAATAGTGCAAAAGTCATGTCATGTTCATATGTATGTCCCTATGGAACCTACCCCTACTCTGATACCAAAAATTGTAAATACCATTTTCATTTACAAACCATGGCATTCATGTCTAAAAATACATATGCATAAAGGTTTGTTCATCATACATACACATTTGAACATGTATTTAATGTACATATATGTTAACTAATGTTCAAGGTTAGTGATCATAAATGGGTTCCTATCTAGATATATGTACATGACACAAGAAGAGAGAGAGAGTTAGAATTCAGCCGATGACCTGTGGTCCGTATGTCTTTATGCAAAACTTTTTGCACTAAAGTATCGAAACCCTATGCTTCAATATCTGAAAACATAATTGCAATTGAATGAGTCGTGACTTGATGAATAAAAATAATAATCAAATTCTTATGGCACAACCAACATAAGAATATCATCAACATACATCATAAGTATAACAATTGACTATGCAAGTGCAAATGATAGATTTTTGTTATAACCTTGAAAAGCAAACACTACTCCTAAGAATTCATGTGATTCAAGTGACATTTGATTTTTTTTTTACTGGCCAACAGATAATAAGTGAATCATTTGATCAATAACATGTGCCAATAGGACATATAGGCCCTTTTTCCACTTGATTTACAAGTGCTTGACAAGCTAATCACAACATCCTTTTAGTTCCATATGCAAGTGTTCATTCATAATGGTATACCAAGTAATCATTAAGAGCATATAATTCTCACTTCAATTGTATTCACATGTAAAGTACAACAATTCAATCTCACATACATGGAATAGTACATAATCATATTATAAAATAATCACACATACACATTATAATCTAATTATGATTTTTACTCACCTTTTGATGTGACCAATCTTTATGGTATTTTTGCTTTTCTCTCTAAGCTTCCTCAAAGTGTTGAGTTCCTAATGTTTGATACATACATGGTCATAAGTATGTTAAAATGATTATGAGTGCTTGGTATGCAACTATGTCATGATCCATCCAAGTGGACATAGTTTTTATGCATATTTTCCTTATATAGTAGATCGATCATACTGCACTCTCACAGTAATAACTCTAGATATACTAATCCAAGTGACTTGATTCTTTTTTTTTTTAATAAACTAGACACACAATGATACAAGATCAAATTTCAGGTCAATATAACACATAAAAAATGTGGTGAATTTTTGAATTTTGCCCTTTTTCAATGTTATCTCAGTCTAAGTATATCTTACATTCATGGGTATATCTCCAATTGTACAAATCCAATTCACATGTCTAAATGATCATTTATCTAATGCATATGTTCATGTGAGATTTAAAACCATTTATGTAATGAATATTTTCATGTGATAATGCCAATGAATGTGGATAAGGATGTTACAATTGCCCTAAAATGATTAAAAATAGAATCATGATTGCCATATTAAGTTTCAAGTAAAAGAACATGAAACCTTGCATAAGGAAAACTTATGAACTCACTATAAAATCATGTCATAGTTCCACTTTTGAAGTGAATAAGAGTCCTAGGGTGATCTATCTTATCCTATTCTATTGCTGGAAAATTGGGACATCTCAAAAAGGGGTTTTAAAAAAAAGAGAAATCTGAACAGATAATCAAATAATTTTTGCAAAATTGTTCCTAAGAAAACTAGGTTGTATAACCTAAATTCAGGGTTGTACAACCCTTATTTGCTAGATTTTGAAAAAAAAAAAAGAAAAAAATAAAAAGAGAAGGAGGGGGTAAAGGGATTCTAGATGCCTTCTTCAATGATATTTTGCCCTCAGAGGCTGACTTGGTAATTAATATCCTCCCAAAAATGCATACAAAATGCAAGAAGTGAAGGAAATAGGTCTTGTTCTGCCTTAGAGTGAGTTAGGTTTAGGACTTTTATGCTAAATGGTGTTTGAGAGTGAATTTTGGCAGAGTTTTGTTAGGGTTATCTAAGCCTCTCTCCTCTCTCTTCAAATAAAAGGGGTATTGAGTGCATAGAGCCAGAAATGGTTTTGGTCATAACTAGTCTTCCTCCTATCATAGAGAGAGAGATGGATCTTATAAAATTAGGGTTTGCATGTGGGCTGCATAACTTAAAAATAATTATACATCCATCTGTCAAGGCTATACAGCCCTAGGGTGTAACAGGGGATCAATTCTAAAAGGTTTTGGGGGTTAGTGTTTAAGGGAGTGTTGTATAGCCAAGACTGTGGGTTATACCATCCTAATTTTTAGGTTGTACAACCCATTTACTAAGGGTTATGGTTATGGGCTTAGTGTTGGGCATTTAGTTTTGGGCTTCTCAAAGGTTTCCTAATGCTTCTATGTCTTCATTTCGCCAGTTCCCCTACATTATGAGAATGTATTCAGTGATTTTCATCATCAACCTTTACATCTAAAGGTTTCAAATTTGATGCTTATGGTTTAGCCCCTACTTTGTGGGGCTTGAAAAATGACTGTTTGAACAAGTCTCGACAAAATAATGTAAGGAATGTAAATAATAATAAAGATACCAAAGGTTACAGGTCTGTAGCAACTCTTTAAGCAGTTACTAAAGCTTATTTTAGCTGCCTTCTAATAGGTACCAGGGGTTCATGTATGCTTCAACAGCTTTCTAGTAGATGTTGAAGTGGTTCTAGTAGCTTTCTAGCAAGTACCAGTGTTTTTATATGCTTCAGCAGCTTCCTAGCAGGTGTTAAAGTGGTTTTGACAGCTCTCTATTACTTACTAGTGTTCTTGTATGCTTCAATAGCTTTTTAGTAGGTGTTGAAGTGGTTTTGGTAGATTTCTAGTAGGTACCAGTGTTCTCATATGTTTCAACAGCTTTCTAGCAGGTGCTTAAGTGGTTATGGTAGCTTTTTAATAGGTACTAATATTTGGAGTTCGGTAATTGACTTTTTCTAGTCATTAGTGCTTTATAATCTCTTCTCTATAGGTGTTTCAATTCTTCTGACTGGTGGTTTCGGCTTAGAAATGCCCTCTGGGTGGTTCTTATGTCATTCAAGCCCTTTTGGCACTTTTAAAACTAAATCGATATCTTTGCAATCCTTCTTGTTATCTTAGTTCATTTCTATCACATGGCAATGGGCTTAGATCCTGATGCTACAAGAATTACTTTCATGGGTTCTGATATTTCTAGGGATGAACAAATTTTTTTATAAATATTTTTGAGGCCCTCATAGAAGGTGAAGTTTGTCATTCAATTGCATCTTAATAATTTGATTTGAGTTATAAAGTTTGAAGTGTTTTATAAATGCTCTGAAAGCAACAAAGTCATTTTGGTAATTGGCTGCTTCTGGGATATGTGGGATACTAGAGGCATTTTAGTAAATTGGTTATCTTAAAATTTGGATAAGGCCTTTTTAGTAAAAGAGATGGAATTGGGCTTAAAGGAACACATTTAGGCTTAGGTAGTTAAAAGGGAGTAGGGCTTGAGGGGCTAAAAAGAAAGTTAGGCTCACAAGGCCCAACCCGGGCCTTCCTACCTCAAAGGGTCTGTATAGCCCATGGGTATGGTTGTACAAACATGTTGACTGCACACACCAACCAGGGTTGTACATACCTAGTCTACTATTTATACCCCATTAAAGGCGACCTTTCTTATTTATGTCGCTCATCTTTTTTTTTTCCCTTTTCTCTCTCCAAGTTTTAGACTTAGCTTTAGGCTTCCTCATTTCTTTTTTGGGAGTTTACCATGACCGAATACTACGACAATAAGATGTTCAATGTCTAAGAGGAGTTTTTCAATGAGGACGTCATGACACTGGATGCACTAGAGCAACTGCGATCCCAATGAGGGTTCACATAAGTGAGCACACTGAAGGGCGCAACTACGAAGATGATCCCATTCGTCTTTCCCTCAACCGGCAACACACCGATGGCCTACAACCTGTACCGTCATCATGCAGTAGCCACCTTAAGAGTGATAAACATCTTTTCTCTTTTATTATATTTCAATTTATTTATTTCTTGCCTTTAATGTCGTTGAAAATTTTAGGTGTTGCCTTGGAATTTACTTTTTGCCTACGAACATAAAGTTAGCTTATGAAATATTAAAGATCACTTCCAAAACACTCACCTTTAATTTTAGTAAAATTTTATTTTCTACTTATTGGTTTGGTTAGTCATGTCGATTTATGTGCACTTAGGTTTTATTCCGTGACATGTGTAAAGAAAGATCAAATTAATTACTAGGATAACCCATGAAAAATTAGGGTACATACTTGAGAAATAAAATAATTTATTTGTTCTACGAATTTGCTAGCCTCGTAATGTTTTGCTTGTCGATGCTAAATTTGATTTTTTTTAGAAACTTGTTTTCATAATTTTTCTCAAGGCTTGCACATAAGCCCTAACGACTTGGACTTGTTACTTTTCTGTCCTTAGATTTGGACTTCCTTAGCTCTTTAATCGTCTGTCATTAATAAATGTGCAACTTCATATATTTATTTTTCTATTGTTCATTCTTTTTTTTTTTTTTTGCAAGGGATTATTACAATCCAAAATGGAGCCAGGGCTATGGGTTCTGCTGGGAAGTGGTCCATACATTACATCCCTAAGTCATGGACCGTCTAGAGAAGATTAGGATATGGACTTTCTTATGCATGCTCCTAAAAGAGGCCTTGAAGATTGATTTGGCAATGACAATTGCATTTCTCAAGCGATAGATGGACATGACTCATACCTTTCACTACCCCTGATCGAAGAGATGACAATCACACATAGGGATTTTGCCTTTTTGATCAATAAGCACTTTACGGGCGTGCCTCTACCTACAGACTCTGGCATGCATAAGACAGTTCTTCAGAGGAACTACTTGATGAGAGGCCTAGGATGTGTTCCCCAACTCAAGGGGAGTAAAGACTATGTTGTGGTCCAGTATATGGGCTTATGTGCCCCAAGTCACTAATGACAGTCCTGGTGAGGTGATCTACTAGTATGTATGATGCTTCCTTCTATATGCTTTATTGGGGGTTGTCTTCACGAACACCTTTGATGTAGCCAAGCTTTCTCTAGTGCAAGTGTTAGAGGATTTGAGCCTACTTCACCACTTCGATTAGAGGTTTCTAACATTGGCATACCTTTACTGATACCTTAATCGATGTTCCCATGGTAAAGGGCACATTTGCGGCACTTAGAAGGTCTTCATTTGTGTATCGCTTAATTGCCTTTCTTCCTTATGTTTTGGTCTTGTATTGTTATTTTAGGGTTGATGCCACATTCATTGACAAGCATTGGGCATTGAGATACGACTGTTGTAGGGAATTGATATTGAGGTCGAGGAAGAGAGTCGCTACCCCTTTTTTTATAGGTGGAGTGCTATAGCCTACCTAATGTCCTCTATTGTTGACAAGCACACTCACCTGAACATGTTCACTCTCGACCAAGTATTTCTTCCTGCACAAATAAAGTAATATGGTCATAATTATTTTTTTATTATTATATGGTTTTATACTTATAGTGGCCTTTTATCTTCATCATAGCTATGTTTTGGCTAGAACGGTCTTATAGAGATGTGGCCATTGGAGGTGGCAGAGACAAAGGTCATCTCCTTTAGTCATTGACTGATAGTGGGGCCCTCCATTCTAAAATGGAACTTATGTGAATGCATATTTCATTAGCTTTAGGGCTTAGATGCGCAGCCTATCCCACAACATCTGTTCGTGAGCCCATTTTAAGCGAGGTATCTAGATGGTGTGGAACTTAATATGGCGTTACGCTACTCACCAAGGGAGTAGCTAACTTATGACAGGACCCCCTATAGGTCTTAGATGATTAGAGTGCTTGTCGAGGTGTCTCCCCTTATCAAAAATAACTATTTGAGCATGTATTCAACATGTAGTTGATGAGGAGATAATCCTTTAGCATGTGGGCCTAGGTACCACTCCATAGGTGACTCAAAGACCTATTACTTTTACTTCTATAACTAGTGTTGCTACTACTCAATGTCGTAAATAGGCTTGTTGGTTAACTTTAGGGGGTCTAGAGCCTGTAGTGGTGGGTGACCTGGCTTTCATACTAGACAACTTTAGTGGAGTCTTGCATGACTTCGCTGATAGACCCTATGATGCCATTACATATTACTCGATCCACTTGTATGTTCAAACTAGCAAAGACTACCCATGTGAGTATTCCCTTCTTTATTTCCTTGTACACTAATTGTGATGTGAACTTTACAGTTAAGGATGCTTCCTTTTCCCCCTTTTTTGTAGATTCCTCATGTCCAAGATGAGACTATGGTCGATCTTATCATTACCCTGAAGAGGGTCATGACACAACATATTTGCTCTATGCAGGTTAGTAATAAAAAGTACACATAATGAAAGCAAAAGTAATGCATGCATGCAAATTCATGGTTTGTGCCTTGTGTGTTTTATGTCCTACTCATCCTACCCCTTGTATTTCATTCAAAAGATGATCCAACACCTAAACCGTGAGATCAAAGATAAGGATCAATGCCTAGCAAAGGTAGAGATTGAGACCCTAGCCTAAGCAACTGCAAAATAGAGATAAGTGGTGACCCGTAAACATAAGGGTCACCTTCATTTTTTGATGAGATCAAACTCTTTGACTACTTTATCAAAATGAATATTTCGACTTTGAGAAGCTTGCCTCAATCTATAAATGGATCTTTAAAGCTTTCAAACCTTTATAGGATTCTCAAGTCTAATAAAACCTTATAGTTGTGTCATATACACATCCTCAAGAAAATTTCCACTAAAAATGTTGTTTTGACATCCATTTGTCAAATCTTATAATTATAGAATGCAATTGTGGCAAGGATAATTCAAATGGATTTAGGCATAGCAATTGGTGAGAAAGTTTTATCATAGTTTATACCATATGTCTGCTTATAACCTTTTACAACCAACCTTGCTTTATAGGTATGCACATTACCATCCATGTCTATTTTCTTTTTAAAAACCCATTCACCTATTAGTTTTTAAACCGTTAGGCAGACCAATCAAAGACCATACTTGATTATCATACATGGATTGCATTTTAAATTTCATAGCTTATCTCCATTTCATAAAGTTTAGATTATTCATGGCCTATTAATAGAATGTGGGCTCACTTTAGTCTACAAACATCACTTCATTATTATCATTTACGAGAAATACATATCTTTTAGGCTTTTACATATTCTTATAGACCTTTTTGGAGCTTAATTTAATTACACAAGCTCAACAACTACTTCTGAATCACATTAAGATGTCATAAATGGTTCAATGTTATCTTATGGTTCAAGGGGAAAGCATATATGGAGGCACCCCCCACCCGTGATTATTGATGATGATCTATTTGGGATGAAAGAATACCATCAAAGTAAGTTAGCTAAGGAGGAAGATAGTATGGCCACAACCCCTAACAATAATGTGGAAGTGAAAGGGAGAATGCTCAGTTTGATGGAGTTGACAACCAATTGAAGAAGACTCAAAAGACTTCGGGTACTAGAGGTATAGAGCAAAGCACCGATATTGAAGAACTACTGCCCTGTAAGCTTAAAAGCTTCCTACTATTATTTAGATGCCAAAATTCCTAAGTTCTCTATAACTCTAAACATGACCAACCATATCCATTCTTATGTGTTTGTCATGAAACATATAGGGTTCCCCCTGATATGATATTGGAACTTTTTGAATTGTCAGTAGAGCAATTTACAAAGACATGGTACATCAATCAACTGAAGGCGATAATGGGAGATTAGAAAGAGTTAATCGAGGCATTTGAGGCCCATTATGCATGTAATTAAGTCTTAGACATGACCCTATATGACCTAGAATTATTAAGATAGAAGGCTAGAGAAAATTTCAATGACTCTTTGAGGTCGAAAAATATAACCTCCAAGGCAACCACCTGACAAATAAAAGGGAATAAGTAAGAATGGTTGTTAAAGGAGCATTGCCTAACATTGGTGCCAAGATTAAAGGAATGCCAGTGTGCAACTTTCAGGATCTTAGAGAAGCCAACCTATAGACTAAGGAGTTAGAGTCTAAAGAAACATTTAAGCTCAATAAGAAGGCAATAATAAGCGAATGTGAAAACAACCTCTGAGATGGTTCATAAAATTTGGCTTGCCACTATCTAAGGAATTTGAGAGGTTATAAAGAAACGAATGTTAAAGCTATTACCACTAATGCCACCCTTAAATCTTTTGTCACAAAGAAATAATGTTAATGCTTATTTTACTTATAACCAAGGGGGGCCATCGAGTTGATGGTTATTATAGGTTGAGGCATGAAATCCAAGATCTTATTTACTCAAAAGAGATAATCCCACCTAGTTCTAAGAGTCCAAGCCTTAGAGGGAATCTACTTTCTAGCTATTATAATGTTCCACCACCAAACTAAGGGATGTTTTGTGATTGATTTTAGGGTTTTTGAAGAGGTTATTATGGTCACCTTTGAAGAAGTGCCATCTATAGAGGTTATTATTGCATTAGGCACTATCAATCCTTAGGAGAACTTTGATAAAGAGGTGGAAGAGATTAAAAGGAAAAGGAAGATCAACATATGGGAGAGTAATGAAGAGAAAGAAGATAAATAGGTTAGCCATGTTATGAGAAGTGGAAAATACTATCCTAACTAAGAGGCACCTAAGGAACTTAAGGTGAAAAAGGAGGTAGAGAGGCCACAGATAAAGGTGAAGAAAGACAAAAACCTTATTTTGAGGCAATTGAAGAAGAAATCAACTCAAATTAGTGTATGGGAATTAGTATTTACTCTAAAGTGTTCGAAAAGGCTATGGTGGAGGCATTATCTAGCCTATTTATCTCTAGGAGGTAGCCCCAAAGGATGTAGTGCCTCCAATAACCAATAAGGGAAAAATAACCTATTCTAATGAAGACATGCCTCCTACAGGAAGGGATCATAACTTAACATTGTTCATTAGAGCTAAAGTAAAAAGAAGAATGACTCCTTATGTGATGGTGGATAATGGATATGGCATTAATATTTGTCCTTTAAAGTTGCTATCAAAGTTTAAAATGTCAAAGGCAAATTTGGATATGTTTGATAATATCATTTGGGCTTATAATGACATCAAATAGCCAACTATATAGGTATTCAATACTATAGTGAAAATGAGGATCGTTAAAACTATAATGGAGTTTAGTGTTGGATATACTTATCACTTTCTCATTGTTGTTAGGGAGAACATATCATAATGTAATTTTATCCTTATGAGTCACCAATGTAATAACATCCTTCAACGTAGCTTTCTTCATGATAATTAGACTTAACAGAGTCTTCACCATAGCCTTTTTATGTTCTTGAGAGGTGTTAAGTAACTCCCATACATTATTGATTTGGGCTAGCATCTTCTTCAACTATTTCACAATGGTGTTATCATCTTCCTTCTCCTACATAATAAGTTCATTTGTCTTCTTATCAACCTTTGTTTCTTTAAGGGCTTCTATGTTAAGGTAGTATTTCTCGTTGCGTGTCACATAGTCACATGTTTTGTTTCTTTCTCTTCATCATTGTCCCTCCATTGTTTGATCATTCTTTTCCTCTACTTTTTTATTTCTTCATCTAAACTCTCCTAGGGATTAATAGTGCAAACAACTAGAGTCTCCCTCGTGACTTATTTGATAATAGTAATAACAACTTCCTCAAAAATTCTAGAATTTATCATAAATGTCCCTTGATTTAAGGGAGGAACATTATGATAGTTTAAGAGAGGGTTCCCTCAAATGCTAGGCCTTTTAGAATTAATGGAACAATCATCTTGTTGTCGATGAGATCCAAAATCCCATGCCTCAGTTTATAGCAATAATTAGTTTTATGACCTGCTTCTTGATGAAAAACACTCTAAGCAGTGGATTAGGAGGTGGTCCTAGTGCTAAAGGCTTTAACACTTCATTCTTCTACAATCTCTCAAATGCCTTAGATAGTGGTATACCCAAATTAGTGAACAGTCTTGATGCTCTTATTATATTTACATTAGTCTTCTTATTTCTCTCGATTTAAGGCTGAGTCGAGGCATTTCTCCTTCACCCATACTGTTTTCTCAACTCGAATCCCAATTCTTCAACTTACAAACTTGCTTTTTGAAAGTCTTCAAGGTTCCTAACCAACATTCCTCTAATTGTGATGCGAATAATTTTGACTTCTTTCCTCTCCATGAGCCTTATGGTCACTTCTAAAGTCATCTTCTTCCATCTCCTGATATAGTCATTGAACCTATCACCATTTTTCTGCTTCAAAGACTCCAAGTCTTGTAGTGTGACCTCTATATCTGAATTACACACATAGTGCCTCTCAAAAGCTTTTGTTAGTTCCTTCCAATTTTTTCTAATAGTCTTTGGTTGATTGCAATACAATGTCTTTATAGACCTTTCCAATGACAACTCAAAATGCTCTAACATAATATTTGTTCGAACCCCATACGTCTTTATCACTAGGACATATGAATGAACATGATTATTGGCATTCTAGATTCTAATGAATTTAGGAAATTCTAGCATGCATAAGTTAGCTATTAGCTTCTCAGGTTTGTAGGCTAGTAATTCCTTAATGTCTATTTCCCTTTCTAAACCTTTAGTACCCAAAGCCTTCTGTATTTTCTCTAATTATTTAGTGAAGTCATCAAAGTGGGTGCTCTCTTTTTCACTCATAAAGGGTTTGTCTAAAATGACAGTTGCACTTTTTACTTATTCAGCAAACTTGCTTTCATGGTATTCTTTCATCCCGAATAAATAATCATTAATCACCATAGGTTAGGGTGTCTCCATTATTGACTTCCCTTTGTTAGTCCTATCAGCAGTGGTCTCCCTCCTTTTTCAGAATCTCAGTGACATGCTTGTTTACTTCCTTGGCAATCCTCTCTTTCATCTTGAAGTTAAAATCAACCATCATCTTTTCTAGGATCTTTAGTAGTATGGTCGGCTCTATGATTGGGTCGACTTTTATCCTTCTAACCTTATCCCTTCCACACACGAGGTCTAGTGGCTCTTTCCTGGTTGTGGCCTCATTCTTATACTATTAGAGGGCAAATAATCCATGAGGTCACCTCAGACCAAGATGAGTCAAAGCCTCGACAAAACATATGCATAAAGGCACTAAATGGAAGAATCCTTTATATCGCTTGAAAAAAAATAACAAACAAGGAAAGAGGAATATACACTAAAATTATTTACATGGCGGGCAAGGGGAAATACATAAGTATTTACAAGTAAAGGATAGTTACATAATGGGGATGGTGTAATATTTATCCTTACAATAGGGATACCTAACCATGTTTTTTAAGGATTTTCACTCTTCTTTAAAGAAGATATGCAAACAAGAAGCCAACCTATTCCAAGGTACTATTGGCTCCTACATAAGCCTAATAGTTTAGAGGATTGTTTTAGTTGATGGCTCTCTTAAGCTTAGGAGGCGATTGTCATGATCCCCCATTTGATATACCTAAAAGTACTAGGCTCATGAGTGATGAATCCTCCTTACATTCTCCTAAGCATGAATGGAGCTTAAGTCTCAAGTTTGGAGAACCATCGATATATCTAGGGGTACCTAATACACGTGGTAAAAAGTGGAGGATACATGAGTGCACTAGACTAACTTAATAATAAGTTTAAAATATTAAAAATGAACTAGAGATTAAACATGAAGTCAATTTCAGGTCCTTAGTGGAGTTGCCACTGTGAGCTCCTTGAATTTCATGGATGTGCTCAAATGAGTGAAATCTTGCTTGCAACTTTATCTTTGTATCGATCAATGGAGCATCAAGAGGATTGGAGTCTTCACATTGGTAATGACTGTAAGACAAGGCACATTTTTGAATCATTGAGGGAACCTTTTAGGCCTTACATAATTTCAAAACCCTTAATACAAAATGGTGATCATTGGACGACCAATAGTGGGATAACACGTTAATACCATCCTTGGGAAATAGAGAGTGGCACCTAACTTTGGTCGGGATAAAAATCTAGGGAAGGCAAAATCTGAACCAAATCTAAGTCAATTAGAAGGCTCATTTCATCTTCACCCTAACAGAGATCGGGTTTGAAAATTGTGTTTAGTTTGGAAAATAGGTAGGCACCCCAAACCGTTTAGACAATGAGATTCTACCTTTGAGCATCTTTGATTCACTTTTAATATCTTAATCGAGTTATTAAATAGCGTAATTAATATCCCCTAAACATACATTTAAGCGTGATTCTCTTAGGTAAATCAAATCATCAATTTAAAAAGGGAAGGGGGTCATGCCTCATAGCAAAAGGGGATAAGCATGTATTATTATTCATTCATCCATATTCAAACATCAAAGGAAAAGTAAGGGCCATGCATTCATGATAAAGGGGATATATGCATTCATCTATCATTCATGACTCACCATTGAGACCAACTTATGGTCTTACTCAAACATAGCACCTACACCCACACCCAAAAGAAGAATAAGTTACTAAATGAAATAAGTATAAAACAAATGAAGTAGACTCGAAGCATAAGGAATGAATATAACATATTTTACCATCTCTTTTATACAAAAGTGCCTAGATATGCATCTAAGTCCATAATATCACATCCCTACTTAATTATCCAACAAGCAAACAAAATCAAAAAACATGAACCATAAACATCAAAAGAAGTAAAACATGTAATACAAGACATTTAGAGGATATTTAATGGCCTAAGGCAAAAACTCAACAAAAAAAGAGTCATAGGATTGATAAAACCTTACCTTATATAGCTCTAAAAGAGCATGACATCCATATGTACCACTAACCATGTAGGTTACCAAACAACATAAGAAAAAGGGAGATTGACACATGTTCTAAGCATAAACATAATTACAAAAGGGACTTTCAAGGTCGTTGGAACCATAAGTTCCTCACTTAGTCACTGTCCTAAGTGATCAAAGCAAAATTTTAAGTTCTTCACTTAGTCACTGTCCTAAATGATCAATCAAAACCTTAACATCATACTACATCACAAATAAAGGGACTTGAAGCATTACATGAAAAAAGGTTGCAAAACCACTTCAAAACCACATCAAGGTCCCATTTTGAGATTAATGAGGATCCTAGGATGTTATTTCTCATTGCATTATATTATTTGAACATTGGAACACCTTAAAAGGGTTTTAGAAAGAAGGAAATCCAAATCGAGAAGAAAACAAACCTTGTAAAAAACTGTCTACCAATCAAACTAGGTTGTACATCCCAGATAAGGGCCTATACAGCCTACAATCAAGGTTATATAGCCCATATTTTTTGGGTTTTGAAAATAGGGAAGAAAAAATAAAAAGAAGATGAGGGAGAGTAAAAGGCAATCATAGATGCCTTTGTGTGTTTTTATGCCCTCAGAGGCTTATAAGTTCAATACTTTTCTCCAAAATGCTTAGGGAATGCATAAAGTTGAAGAGTTTAAGTCTAGTTATACCTTGGGAGTGATTAGAATTGGTTAGGGTTTAGGGTTTATGTGTTTGAGGGATGTTTGAATAGTAATTTTTATAGACCAACCTTAGTATTTCTAAGCCTCCCATTTACAGATAATGGATGGGTATACAAAACCATAAATGGTCTTGGTTACACCATGGACATGTCCAATCATAAAAAGGGAGATGAATCTCCCAATAAGGGTTTGCACATAGGTTGTATAGCTAAGCATGAATTGTACATCCACCTGTCAGGCTGTATAGCCAAAAGGTTTAATGGGGGACCAGTTCTAGAAAGTTATCAAGGATAGGTTTTAAGTTTAGCCTTAAGTGTGGTCTTAGGTTTCTCTAAGGGATCCTAGGGCCTTTTATCTCTTTCTTTAGCAGTTTCCTTTTCATTTTAGGGAGTAGATTCAGTGATTTTCATCATCGAGTTTTGCTTCCAAAGGTCCAAAATCTGATGCTTATAGATACTATGGATGAAATTTAAAGAATGATTGTGGGCATTGCACATGGAATGTTTTAGCATACATCACACCATTATTATAGCTAATATCTTACCCAAATTCTATTATTTTGGACTTGACCACTTTTTAATAGCCTTACCCTTTGCCTCACATTTCAAGCTTAAAAGACTTTATGATCCTTAGGTTGCTAAGATCCACATTAGTGGAGAAAGGTGAGATAGTTTTGCCTATGGTCATGTGTGACTTCTAAGAAGTTGAAGTTGAATCTTGCTTAAGTTATGTGTGATTAGAAATTGAAATTTTGAATGAAATAGGTCACCAAGACATACACACACTCTATTATGTTAATTGACTATAAATAAAACATGTTAGTTAGGAACTCATTATTATTATAAGTCTATTTGCTTAACTGATGAAAATTTTGGCTATTCCTAAGATAAACCTCTCCTCAAGACCTTGGACTTGTTCTTAATTATTTGAGTTATTAGATTTTACTAGGATTAGTTCTTGCTTGAATACAATAATAAACATTTATTTGGTTCTTTTAAAGGTTGCGTTTGCATTTTTAAATTTTCTTTTCACTTTAAACATTTTAGAAAATCTTTTTATTTTGATTATAGTATTTGTTATAAGTTTCTTTTTTATTTTGAATGTTTAGTTTATAGAAACAATGCTTTCATTTTTATTTTTTGTACTTTCAATTTCTCCTTAAGACATTTGTTTTCCTTTAAAACTAGTGTTGGTGTTCCTTCTTTAAATCTTAGACATATAACTTTTCTTCTTTTCATCATATTATTAACATTTCTAGGTTTTCATTTAATGATATATGTTTATTCTCTTAGTTTAATTCATGCTTTTACATTTTAAGGGATTATTTTTGCTTAAAATGTTTATCTTTTTATTTTTTGCATTTTTTTTCTAGTTTTAAATGTTTTCCATGTTTTAAATCTTTTTTTTTTTTGCTTTCCTTTTCTTTTAGAATGTATTTTAATAAGGAAAGTTCTTAAGAATCCAGTTTTTATGTTTCTAACACTTTTTCTTCTAAATGTTTGTTTTCTTTTGATTTTAGCCCTAATGTTTCAAATGTTTATTTTACTTTAATTTTTGCTTTAGGTGTTGGTTAGGAAAAATACTTTCTTATGATTTTAGAAATTCTTATGTTTCATGTGTTTATAGTTCCTATTTGATTTCTAAATCTTAATTTGTTAAACCTGGATCTTCTAGCATTTTCGCTTTAAAGAAAATTGATGCTTTAGTATTTCTCCATACTAGATGCAAAATGTTTTCTAGGTTTCTTTTTGTAACTTCTTTTTCATTCTTTTCCTACTTCTTTGGAGTACTCTAACCTTTCTATAGGTAGTTTCATGCAAGTTATATTTGATCCAAATGGAGATACTTGCAATTTTCATGGTAAGTTAGATTTTGATTTATCTTCATTAGTTCTTATCCTTGGTTTTTTGTTTTCTTATAGGCTAAGATTCGAGGATGAATCTTTTTTAAGAGAGTATGAACCAAGTTAGGGACAATTCAAAGTTACAAAAAATGAAATTGACTGGAAAGGAGATCTCCTTGGAAAAGAGGAAGGCCTCACAAAAGCTTTAAAACTTGTCATATTTAGACTTGTCATATTTGGAACCACCATACTTGAACTTGCCTTATTTGGACTTACCATGTTTAGAGTTGTCATATTTGGACTTGCCTTATTTGGAAAACCTTCTTCACAAGGACAAATGATCATTTATGTACTTCCAATTCATGTGTGGATCCTCAAAATGAAATGAAGAAGTCTAACTCTATAAATGGGGAAATTTTGCATTGAAAGGTTCTAGAAGGTTTCAAGAAAATTCTAGAATATGCTAAGACATTTCTAAGAATATACTAAGCAACTTTTGGTAGAAGAATAAAAGTCTAAAGAGGAACTAAAGGGGGGCAAGACATAAGGAAAAAAAGTTAAAAGGTCAAGTCAAAAAATCTTTCCAAAATTGATAAGATCTCAATATATCGTTCTCTTCCTTTTTTTCTTCTTTTGGCCAAATGCTAAGTCCTACTTAATTAGGTGTGTTTCTTTTCCTTTCTTCAATTGGAATAACACCTATTTGGGAGATTAAAATCCTATTTGGCCAAATAGGACATGTTCTCTTCCTATTTGGATTATTTCTTATTTTCTAGATTAGAATTAAGTATTTTTCCTTCATACATAGAAAAGCAATGTAAAGCCTATATAAAGGCTATCAAAAACATGTAATAGTAGTTGATGATCAATATGATTATGATTTATTGTGAGAGTTAATTCTCTTTTTGAGTTCTTGATGGGACTTAGCGAGATTGTTGAGTGAGTGCTTAATAATTTCACAAATTTGTTTAATCTAGATCTTAAGTTACTTAGTTAATTTAAGGTTAAGATTAACGCCACATAAATCTTTATAATTTAGGATGATAAAAATAAGTTTTCTAAATGTCTAATTGAGATTTAAGGATTTATCTTATTTTGATTTTTGAATTAAAGCTTAGGACTTATGTTTACATTCTAATAAGGAATCAAAGCACCCTCATTTCTATCAATAGTTTAATTAGTTTTAATTCTTAGTTTAAACCTTCTTATATATTGGATTTCTAGATAATACAAGGAACAAGATGCTTAGTACATAATCTTAATCCTCGTGGGAATGATATCCACACTCTTATGCACTTTATTATTTGACAACCTATGTGCTTAGAGTTCAAGGGGTTATTTATATAGCACTAACCCGTCATCACAAGAGTTACTTATAGAGCCAACAATGCCACTGAAAGTGATAGAGAAGGCCAAGGCAAACCTTAGTCATATGATGGAGGAGAGGTTTGCTGAAGAGGTCAACAAGTGCCTCATTGAAATCTTAAAGAAAGATGGAGCATCTGCTAGCGAAATTTATAAGAAAAAAGCACCCATAGAGACACCCATGCCTATGACTATTGATGATGATTTGTTTGGGATGACACTTTGTTACTTGAAAACCTGTATGCTTAGAGTTCAAGCAGTTATTTATATAACACTAACCCGTCATCACTAAAGTTACTTATAGAGCTAAGAATGCCACTAAAAATGATAGAAAAAGCAAAGGCAAACCTTAGTCATATAATGGAGGAGAGGTTTGTTGAAGAGGTGAACAAGTGCCTCATTGAAATCTTAAAGGAAAATGGAGCATATGCAAGCAAAACTTATAAGAGAAAGGCGCCCATAGAGACACTCCCACCTATGATAATTGACAATGATTTGTTTGGGATGAAAGAACATCACGAAAGCAAGCTAGCTAAGGAAGCAAGAAATGCAGCTATAACCCCCACAAACATGTGGACAATAAGAACAAGAAAGCCCAATTTGATGGCCTTACTAAGCAATCGAAAAGATCCAAAAAAACTTTATGCACAAGGGGTTTAGAACAGGGAATTGATATTAAGGGGTTGTTGGCTCGTAAGCTTGAAAAGCTCTTTGCTAATTTTTGGATGCCTAAACTTTGAAAGTACACGAGGACCCAAGATGTAACCAACCATATTTGTTATTATGTGATAGTCATGAAGACATTAAGGATTCTAATGGACACCATGCTTTAACTTTTTAATTTATTATTAAAGAGATTTGTGAAGACTTGGTACTATAATCAGCCTAAGACTATCGGAGGAAATTAGAAAGAGTTTATAAAAGCTTTCAAAAAAAACTATGAATGAAACTTTGACCTAGGGATCATCCTATAAGATTTAGAATCATAGAAATTGAAAGTTGGCAAAAGTTTTAATGATTATTTAGGAAGGAAGAATAAGATAGCCTCTAAGTCAACTATTAGGCTGATGGAAAGAGAATAAGTTTAAATGATCATTAAGGGGACATTGTTAGGCAAAAGTACCTAGATTAAGGGAATTGGTCTATAATTTTGAAGATCTTAGAAAAGCTAGCTTACAAGTCAAAGAGTTAAACTTATAATCAAAGAAACAATACAAATGAAGAAAAAGTACGCCACCCCAAGTTCAAGGGGAAAGGAACCGAGGCAATTCATAGACTTGGGTATGCCTTTATCCAAGGTATTCAAAGATTACAAAAGAATGGAGTATTAAAGACATTGCACCTAGGCCACCTTTTAATCCTTTGCCAAAAGAAAATGATGAGAATGCTTATTATTACTTTCATCAAGGAGCTGGACTTTTGCATAAAAAAAAAAAGGAGTTAGATATAACACAGATGACTGTTAAAGGTTGAGACATGAGATTTAGGATCTCACTAACAACAAAGATATTATTTTACCAAACTGAGCATAAAGGGGAATTTGTTTTTGATGATAGTACGAGATCAACTGCTAGTATGATCAAGACTACAGTGAAGAATGGGGTTGTCAAGGCCATAGTGGAATGTATGGCGCTAGACATTCCTATCACTTTCTTACTATTATTGGAGAGGCCATCTCATCATCCTTTGGGAGGCATGGCATATACTATGTAGTAAAAAGTCAAGATTCCTTATAAGGGGGAGATTGTTACTATCTATGTTGAAGTAGGAGGATATAGTAGATACATTGAGCATAGTTGTTCAACATCTTATATGCTTTCAGGTTATGGAGGCTTATGGATAAATGGGTTAATCTAAAGGTGGCAAATATCATGAAGAATATGGATTTTCTTCTAGGTCAGGAGTTGGAAAATATTCTACAGGTGTGCCTGAATTCCTATATATACCTATACAAACCACCAGGAAAGGATTAGGTTAATGAGAAAATTAAGGAAAGCATTTGGTGCGAGATCTGAGGGGCCCATTGTCCAACTTCTTAGTCAAAGAAGGAGAAGAGGTTGTAGAGGTAACAAAAGAGGCAACTATGAGGATAAGAACAAATACAAAGCCAACCTTATGGATGATCTCAAAGAAGCATTCTTTTAAATGTTATTGGGAAGTGTGGAAGCTAGTTATTAGAGCTATCAGGACTCTTCTTATGAAGAAAGTATGAAAAGAAGAAGAAGAAAGGGAAACAAGTTATGAAAGTAGAGGGAAACCAATAAAGGGGTCAATCTATAATTTTGTATGGCCCTCAAACCATTTGGCCATAGAACCATAAACAGAAGATGTCTAATAAGGAGCATGAGTAGTATCAATTAGACCAGTAGTTTAAGAAATGGGAAAGCTAGTTAAAGGGAAGTATCCTACCTAAGCTAAATTGGAAGTACCTTATGAAGATTTAGAATAGGGAAGCAAACCTTATGCCTATGCTAAAGTGTAGTACATAAGATTTGACTTGGCTGACATTGAAAACATGATTGTGAACTCCATCAAAGATATGGAGGAATATATAGATATATAGGGACAATCACCTCAAATTAGGCAAGTTAAAATGGATGGGATGGCGCCATAAGAAAGCTTTATAAAGGTTGAGCTTGGGGAACATCAAATGAAGTAGAATTTTAAGAAGGTTGTGAAAGATATGGCTAATGTTACAGGTGAGAAAGAAGTGGGTTAACAGTACCTCAAATGTTTCCTTTGAAACAATTAATGAAAAGAAGGGCAAAGAAGAGAAAGATTCATAAAAGGCTAACATTAAACAAGTTCCAATTGTTACGCCTAAAGACCCTCATTTTCTTGACACTTCTAGTGTCTTTGTTTCTAGCCTTATTGAGGACGATAATGTATTTCTAAGTTTAAAGTAATGAATGATGAGTTTGCCTACCTGTGTGATTTCTTTCCTGATGATAGTGTTCATGGAATGCACCATTTCATGAGCATATTTAATGCTAATTATGTGCATACCACTACATTTAATCTTTAGCACACAGGAAAATCTCAAATCTTACCCATTATTAGCAATGTCACGCTCGAGTGAGAGAGAAGTTTAAAAAGTTGCTCAAGAAGTATCAGAGGATCTTTGTTCAGACATATAAGGATATGCTTAGGGTTGATCGATGAATAGCTGAACACATAATATTGACTTACCCACATATAAGACCAATAAAGTAGAAACTTAGACAAATGAGACTATAAAGGGCCTAATTGATGATGGAAGAAGTGGTAAAGCATTTGAACACTACATTTTTGGAGATAGTTGACTACCTAATTGGTTGAACAATATAGTGCCAATGTCGAAGAAGAATGGGATTGTAAGGATAGTATCGACTATAAAGACCTAAATAAGGCATGTCCTAAGGATGATTTCCCTTTGCCCCATATTAATGCGTTAGTAGACAGTATTGTGATTTTATGCAAAGAATTCTTTCATAAATAGGTCCTTTAGTTACAATCAAATCCTTATGTCTATCATTGAAAAGGTAATGATTGCTTTCATCACCAAATAGGGCACGTTTTGATATGAACAAGGTTAGATTGATTCCTCACCCATATGCTTATGCACAAGTCCCAAATCTATTCAAGAATTAAGCATTGAAATTCATCTTTAAATCCTAATTAGACCCTTAAAAAACTTATTTCTAGTGACCTAAATTATAAAGATTCAAAGTTGTGTTAATCCCAATTCAAAATTAACTAAGTACTTTAAGACCTAGATTAAACGAGTTTGTGAAATTAATAAGTTCACTCAATAATCTCACCAAATCTTATCAAGAACTCAAGAAGAGAAATCTCTCTTACTAAAGCTTATAGCGAAAAGAATTATTCATTTACTTCTTAATCATGGTAGAATAGAAGGCTATATATAGCCTTACTGAATAACCTAGCTAATGAATAAGAAAAAAGAATAAAACCCTACAATCTAAGTGTGAATTTGGCCATAAGGAGTTTGGCCACCTAAAAACATTCTAAACAAAGGTTTCTTAATGAAATAAGGAAGAAAAGAATGTCTTATGATTGGCCAAAGAGGTGTTCAACCTTTACAAGGTAATATCTTAAGAAAATCTTTTAAAGTTACATAAAGTAATGAAAGACAAATAAAGATAATCCTAAGAAGAATATGACACCAAATTTAACCAATATGATGTGCTCTTGAAGAGTTCTTGCAAATCCTAAAAACCTTGAAGAATCTTAGATGCCAAATGTCAATCTTAATTGGTGCACATTTTGATCTTGATTTGTCTTAGGACATAAGTTTCGATGTTGATGGAACATGTTTAGAAACATGTTTGTAGTTAAGATAAGACATCCTTATACAACATGTTTTGCCTCATATCTTATCCTAACATGAAAACTTGAACTTTTTACTAACTTTTTAGGCTTGTCAGCAGGGGCTCATAGAAAGCATCTAGAATCGAGATTACATCCAAATGGACTTTTGTTTTGGGCTTGATAATGATCCACTAAATCTATCGATTGAAATTCCAATATCTAACTTTAGGCTTTGACTTTTCCATGTGCCATCCATGAGTCTAATGGCCTTATAAGGCTCGTTCCAATCATGTTCTATAATCTAATGCCATTTGGTTTGAAGAATGTTGGGGTAACCTACCAATGGATGGTTACCAAACTATTTCATAAGTTGATCTATAAGGAAGTAGAGGTATACATGGTGAAATCTAAAACATGAGAAAGACACTTTAAGGCCTTAGAAAAGTTATTGCAAAGAGTGGACTAGTATAACCTCAGACTTAATCTCAAGAAGTACACGTTTAAGGTTATGTTAGTCAAGTTGTTAGGACATGTGATAAGTGAGAGAGGTATCAAGGCAAACCTAGATAAAGTAAAGGGCATTCAGGATATGTTTGTGCTAAATATAGAAAAGAAAATTTAGGAATTTTTAGATCATCTCTAGTACATTAGTCAATTCATTGCCAAACTCATACCTATTTATGAGCCAATTTTAAAATTATTAAGGAAAGAGCAACTAGTGGTATTGAATGAATAGTGTCAGAGGACTTTCAAGAAGAGAAAAGAGTCCTTATCAAATCTACTAGTGCTAAGACCCTCAAAGTCGAGAAAGCCATTGATTATGTGAAGCCCCCTCGTTGACTGGAAACTAGCATAATGGCTAATACTATTGATAAAATTCGACATTAAGTATGTAACCAAGAACATGATTAAAGATTAAAAAGTTACAGAATATATAGCTCAACAATGACTTGCGAAAGGAGAATCTAAACTCCGTCAATTTCCTAATAAAAGATTGAGAGCAATTGGCCTCTAAGGCTGGAGGATGTATTTTAATAGAGCATTAAACAAAAGAGGGTCTGGTGTAGATGTAATCTTAGTGTCATATGAAGGAGAGTTGTTCCTTATGTCTAAGAAACTAAACTTTAGGGTAACCAATAATATAGCCGAGTATGAAGCTCGTACGTTCAGACTAAAGTCATCAATCCAAATAAAGGTTAGGATAGTTTAAGTATTTAGGGGTTCATTGCTAATCATTTCTCAAATAACTAATGCATGGGAACTAAAAGAAGAACACCTAATCTTGTATTTGGAACATCTAAAGAGGCTGGCCTAAAATTTTGAAAGGGTCAAGTTTCACCATCTCTTATGAGAAAAGAATGCAATGGCTAATGCCTTGGCTACTTAGGTTTCTATTTGGGATGAGCTTGAAAAGACATTGATAAAGCCACTAATCAAACTAAAGTCTATAAAACTATGTTATGTTGGTAACAGGTGATGCAATCGATTGTAGAAAATTGCCTTCAGTATTATGATGTGTAAAAATACTTAAAAAGTGGTGAATACCCTGATGTGGCAGATAAGAAATATAGGGACATAATCTAAGGACTAGCTCTACAGTTCATGGCCTATGATGGTATGGTGCACTAGTGAATGCTAGATAAAGTCCATCCAAGATGTTTGATAGAAGAGGAAGTAGGCAGGATGATGGAAAAGGTACATGTAGGGCTCTGCGATCCCTATATAAGTAGAAAAGTTTTGATTAGGAAAATCCTAAGGATGACCTATTATTGGACAACCATGGAATATGATTGCATCAGAATTGTAAAAAGTTGGTACAAATGTCAAGATCATGAAAGCCTCAATCATTTGCCAGCAATGGAATTACAAAATCTAACTTCACCCTAGCAATTTGCAGTATGGGGGTCGATGTAATTAGGAAAATCAAGCTAGCTTTTGCAAGGCGGCATAAATATATTATTGTGGCAATTGATTACTTTTCTAAATGGGTGAAAGCTGAATCCTATAATAAATTATGTGCAAAGCAAATGAACTTATTCATAGAGAAAAATCTCATTTATCATTATGGAGTGCCTTATCACATCATGATAAATAATGGGGCACATTTTTAGGTTGAGGTTCGAACAATATTGGAAAAGTACTGGGTAATCCAACACAAGTGATTGCCATACAGACCGCTGGCAAATGGAGTTATTGAGGTAGTCAACAAAAATGTTAAGAGTATCCTCACCAAAATGATAGACATATAAGGACTAGTTAAAGAAATTAGCTTTTACATTGTGGGGTTACCAAACCACAATCAGAACATCACCAAGAATGATTCCTTATTCTTTAGTTTATGGCATGGTAGTGATTCCTATAAAGATAGAGATGAAATCCCTTTATGTGCTAATTGAGACATAGATCATTAAACATCAGTGGGTAAGGAATCAATTTGAATAGCTAGATTTATTAAACAATGTAGCTAGATTTATTAAACAATAACATATTGAAACCCTTTATCACATGCGATTGTACCAAGCTAGGATGGCACACACTTTCAACAAAAAGATTAAGATGAGTGTGACAAAGGTTGGACATTTAGTACTAAAGCTGATGTTATCACAGGTTCAAGACACTCAAGGGAAATTCAAGCCAAATTAGAAATGCCCTATGTGATTAAACAAATTTCTTCTGGTGCCACTCTAAAGTTATTAGACATGGATGGGGATAAATTATCTGAAACAATAAACCTAGACAAGCTAAAGAATTAATTCATCTGAGGAAGTGAAAAAAGTAAATAAGCCTGCTAAGTCAAAAACCTAAAGGGTGACTTAGTCAAAAACTAAGGCACCAAAAAAGAAAAAAAGAAGAGACAAAAAAGAAATAAAGAAGAAAAAAGTCCACTAAATGGAAAATTTGAAAGGATGACTTAGGTTAAAAATTAGGACAAAAAAATAATAAATAAAAGTAAAAGTCAAAAGAGTGCCAATGACCACTGGAAAGATAATAGCAAAATGACAAGAGGAAAATATGATGGCAAGAGGACAAAACAATGAACAATGAGTTTGTAAGTTAAAAGCATTAATCAAGATGATCATATGATCTAGTGTGTCATGGTTAAAAGTAGTGATCATATATTAAACTAATATATAATATGTAATTTATAATAATTCATGACAAGTATAATATCGAAAGGAAATGTATTTCAATGATGAAGGTAATCATTATCAAACATCTTTTTAACCTAAATGAAATATAAGATGGTTTTTTCTTGTGCTCATTATTGCTATAAATGTTTGATGAAAATTCTATGCCTTTAATTATTGTGTAACCAAGCCTCGAAGTCAGCATCGTCAAATGTAAAGGCCTCAGCAGAAAAGATATGTTAAATGTAACGATCAGCCTAAGTGGGCTCCATTTTATCTATGAAATGTTGAGTTAAGAGTTTTTCTATGAAGGGGGGAAGAAAGCCTACTGTATCCTTGGTACCTAAAAATGACGATGAATTGTAACTGAGTTGAAAAAGGTATTAGATGATAAAGCAAGAATGATCACACACCCTATATAAGTCCTTAGAGAAACTCAATCAATCACTACCAGGGCAGTCCAATGAATGTCAGAATCTGAAATATGAGACATCCACTCATCCCTAGCTCTAGTAGAAGCGAGCCTGGACAAGTAGTTGTTTAAGTGGTGTTATGAGAAATAATGGCTAATATCCATAATGGGAGCTTCCAACAAACCTAACTTCTCTTACAACCAAATCTATATAAAAAAAAAGTTAGAGAGAAAGATGCAAAAAAATAATAAAGGAAAAAAATAAACAAGTAAGGAAAAACACATTATGTTGAAAATCTAAAAGGGTGGCCTAAGTAAAAATGAGCAGCTCGATAAACATAAAACCCTTAAGGGTGGTTTAGGCAAAAGCTAAGGCAAGAAAAAAATGAAAATTATAAAAGACAAAAAAAAGGGAAGAAAAAGAAAAGAAAATCAAAGGCTACAAAAAAAAAACACTACACTTGAAGCAATAACAAATTCCTAGTGAATGATTTGCTAATGCTTAGCAACATCTTGTCCAAACTAATAATAGACATACCAAGAATTATTGGGATCAATGACTTTCTTAGCTCAATTTCTTCAATGAGAGGTAAAACTCGTAAGTCAATCTCTCAATCATCCCTTTGTAGTAAAAATTCCACCATTAAAATAGCTACCAAGATACAGGCTTGTGCTGTAATGACCAATTCATCTCAGCTCTGATACCAATAACTGTAACAACCATATTCATTTACATAACTCATACCATTCATGTTCAAAATACATATGCATAAAGGTTTTATCCATCCTACATACAATCAAATAGTTATTTGATGTACATATATGTATATGACACAAGGAGAGAGAGAGTTTGGATTCAGCCGACGACCTGTGGTCCATATGTCTC
>CATIWR010017176.1:0-22921 GCA_949677035.1 Omphalea diandra | reverse complement strand
TAAAGGTTGTTATGTAAGGCTCAAAACATAAGTTTTTAGGTTGTTGTGTGAGCCTTCAAAATACAAGTGTAAAAGTTTGGTGTAAGCTTTAAAACACCATTGAAAGATAGGGTCGATTATACCCGAATCACTATAAATCTTGTGTTTCCTCTCATCTCATTTCTCCTCTCTCTATCCAATTTTAATTTTCATACACCAATTCAATCCCCTCCCCCCCCCCTTCTTGGTGCCTAGGGCCAACAATATTTAAAAAGATAAGAAATAAGAATTATGAAGTCAAAGATCTATTACAAGTTGTAAATTGCATTCAAAACTTTTTGTTCATATATTACAAATAAACATGCATGCCAAATAAAGTTCTGCTCTATTTCATTCAATTAACTTTCGCTTTATAGCTTTCTTGATATCATCTTTATATCTGTTCATGTTGAACATTAGGATACATGAATAGTACTTTGTCGTCAATATTTTAAGGGGAAGGAATTGCAACACATAGAAGAAAATACTAAGAAAACAATCTTTATTATACAATTTTAAAAAAAATAAAAAGGAACATTTACAACTTACATCATTTTTCTTCAATTTGTATCCCATTTATCAACTTCTCCTTTGTACTTTTCTAGGTGCCTCATACAATATACTTTGCAATCAACATGATTTTGGCTTGTTTGTCGTGGCATTTTGAGCAACACTTCTTGGATTTTTTGTTACTTATTTATGTCTTTCTAGGTTTTTTATTGCCAAAAAGTTTGAAAACGTCATGCCTAAGACATACTTAAAAAATTATATGATTAGATATGTGATGAACATATTCATTGAAATAAATAAACATATAACTTATTAGTAACGAACATTTTTATTAAAATAAATGAGCATACAATTTATTAGTAATGAACATTTTTATTAAAATAAATGAACATACAATTTATTAGTAATGAATATTTCATTAAAATATACAATTCATAATTAATGAGGACAAAGCTATATGACTTATAAGTCTTTTTGGGCAATCTTCATACTTGTCAATTTATTTCACTCTTTTTGGAAGTGGCATGTTATTAATTATTTCAATTGCAGATTTTTCAAAGGATGAAGTAGTGATTTTAGCAGAGTATAACAGAGAGAACTTAAACAATCAAACATAGATAAGTAAAACATCTAATAAAAAGAATAAAATACTAATAAGATTTTGTAGAAGCACTAACAAGTTTAGCATCAGCAATATCTAAATTTGATGAATATCTCAACTCTATGTCCAAAGTATTGTTGAAATTTTCATCTTTAGCTTGTAGTGAGATAGCTTTGATCATAGATTAGAATGATGATTCCAGTTGCATCTAAAGAAAAGGCTAGCAGTAATATTGTTAAGTTTCGATCTATCATTAATTAAAGAAGTACACACATATGCTTTTGTAAAGAAGAAGACTCACTTTGGTTAGTTAGGAGTTCATTTTTTCTCAAGCATATTTATTCTTAGGCACCATATGTCAAGAATGGTGCTTATTACTTGTTCATTATCAATTACGGTCTTTATGTCCTCCTTATTAGCCTAATAGTATTCTCCTTCACTTTGGTTAGTTGGGAGTTCATTTTTTCTCAAGCATATTCATTGTTAGGCACCATATGTCAAGAATGGTGCATATTACTTATTCATTATCAATTAAGGTCTTTATGTCCTCCCTGTTAGCACAATAGTATTCTCCACATCTGAACATTGTTTCTCTGTTTTAAGTTAATATATGTAATCTTTAAACAATTATTAAAAGATAAAATAGTTAGAAATTGATTTTGGATGTTCGTCTTAATAATCCATAAAAAGCATATTCAAAAATCATGGTTTCTTCCATTGTCACTTGAAATAGTTTTTCATTATAACTCTAGAATGGAGACCTCAAGTTGAATGGAAGCTTTTTATGCTTCCTCGAGGGTCTGATTCTAGTGTTCACATCTTCTGGGTCAAATTTTGATTCTTTAACCATCCTACAACAAATACAATTTATGAATGATTATTAAAGAGTATTAATGAATATGTAGAAGAATAGTAATGAACATATAAGATGAGAGTAGTGAACATTTAAGATACTAATGAATGTTCAACATAGTAGTAATGAATACTGATGAATCTTCAATAGAGTATTAATGAACATGCAAAGGAATATTAATGACCATTTAATAAAATATTTGATGAACATTTGAATAGTGTAGTGATTAATCATGAAAGTGTGTATGAACATATAATAGAATAGTAATGAACATATAAGTGAATGTTGATGAACATATAAAAGTATAGGAATAAGCATATAAGAGAATACTAATAAACATATAAGAGAATACTAATGAATATTGAAGAGAATATCAACGAACATTCAAGAGAATATTAATGAATGTTTCATATCTAATAAACATACGTGTCATATAACATACAAAACATGAATAATGAACATATGAAATAAGAGAATTCAAAGTTGTTTTATAATCAAAATGTAAATAATGAACATATACAACATAAATAATGTTTAATAAACAAAATAAAATAATATAAAATCATGGAACATACTCATCTAATGTTTTTTCATTTTCTTCATCACCAACTATAACTTGCAAAGCTGGTGTTCAAGGTTCTTATGCTCCTTATCATTCATATGGTGTGAGTGCTAATAAGAATGAAGGCATTTTAAGACTTTGTGTTGCAGGTTCTTTTTTGTGTCTTGCTTATTGCCTTTCAAGCTCTTGTATTGCTTTAAGAAATTTTAGGTCATTAAAAAAAATTCATCATCATCTTCATCTCTAACTTGCTCAATAGCTTTTTCTTCCATTGTAGAGTTTACCATTTGATTGTATATCTCAGAAACATAATTAAAAGTTTTCTTTAGGATATTACTTCCTAGTTGCACTCTTCCAATTTCATTCATTACTTCTTCAAATTCCACCATAGGGCAGCAAAAATTTGTTCATAGATTTCTAAAATCATGAAATATTAAATATTATAATGAATTAATATATATATATATATATATATATATATAGAGAGAGAGAGAGAGAGAGAGAGAGAGAGAGAGAGAATTTGATGTATATTAACTGTATATGAAATGAATATTGCAAGAAACTTTACCTCTCTGACATCATTTCAAAGTTATATGATTTAGTGCTTTCACTTACAATAATAACGCTTGTTTTCCTTTTTTTGGTTCCTCAATTCATTTATGTTTGGTTTCTTCAAAGTAGGAACAACTATTCGTTTGACAAAACCTTCTGCTTCTAATTATCTTACTATTCTTTCTTTAACACTTTCTTTATTCCAGACAAATAATATTGGAAAACCTCTTTTAATTTCTCTTCACTTGAATTCAAATCTATCTAAGTGGTTGTTTGATAATATAATTCAGCATTTAAAATTAATATTTTAAGTACTTAAGTTTTTAAACTTGTTTGATAGTCTTATTTATCTATTACTGAGAAAGTTTAGTTCAATTAGAATTCTCTTAAAATAATAAGTCAAAATTTTTAACTTAAAATATTAGTTAACAGGCTTAACATATACTAAAATATTTTTTTTTTAATATAACCTATATACCCTTCATAACTCAACAAACTCTTCTTTAAAAATAAAATTCATGTAATATCTATTCAATAATTATAATTATCAAATAGATTAATTAGATTCAGCTCATAATTTTCAGTTCATACCAAACAACTATACAATTAAAAACTTTTAGCATTTAAATCATTTAGTACTTAAAATTCACCTCTTAAATTTTCATCACTTAATTTTCAATTTTACCAAACATCATCTAAGTAAGAGACTTGTTCATTCAAAAAGAAAAAATAAAAAAAAAATAGTAAGAGAAATAATAATGAACATCAAGATTTAATGTAATGAATATACCGTTACTAAATAATGAATACTACAAATTTTAAGTAACGAACATGTGAAATATAAAAAGCTGAATCATTCAAAGTACATAGTAATTATCATTAAGAAAGTAAGTGGCCCAGTGAAAAAAGATTTTGGGTTCTTCTTCCAATATTCTATGAATTGGTGTATAGAGTTCAGCATGTAACATGGCTAATTCATTTCCTTTATTTTGATCACATCTTGAAGAGGGAAAAGGATCTTAAAATTACATTGTTGATTATAGAATCCTTTGATCATATGGCTCACAATAAAAACTATAGTCTTTTTTAAAATTCATCTTTAGAATCCCCTTTGTTCACATTTTCCTTAAGCATTTTAGTCATAAGAGGATCACCACAGAATATGCCTTAGCTTCTTTCCATGTTTTTAGTAACTATCTGTAGCTTCCATTGTCATTTTGTTTGTTTCCTTAAAGAACATATATGTTTCCATTTGGAAGATCGAGAGTTGTAACAATATCTTGCTCTTTAGATGAAGCAAGTGTTTCTCTAGTTTAATTGTAGTTTTGTACTAATCAAAATTTTCTACAAGATATTTATTGAATTTTGCATTACATTTATGTAATTTTAGATGCAGAAAACTTCAAAAGCTAATTTCTTTTACTCCTTCTTGTAGATCATTAGAGATGTTTTGGATCAATTTTATCAAACTAGATGATGACATCTTGGTTACAAATTTAGTCTTCTTCCTTTTTTCTTAATCAATGCATTATCAACATCAGCATCACTATCAATACTGTTGTGAGAATGAGTTTTTTTTTTAGTAACAGATTCTTGTTACTGCTTGACAGTCTTTGTTTTTAATCTTTTTACTAATGGTAGATTTCAAGTGCAGCTTAAATTATCATTAGCTTCAGTTGAAGCTTACTGCTCTTGTTGATCTTATTTAGTTCTCTTTTATTTTTGGCTGATTTTCTACATTTTTGGTATCCTAGATATCAACAATTAGAAAATGTTCAAAAATTAAATCTATTATGTTCATCGATAAGATGAATAATGTTCATTATATGGGTAATTGACTTAATAATGTTCATCATATTTACACTTGATGTTCATTAATTAAATCTACAATTCATTGATGAGACAAATAATATTCATTACAGGGGTAACTAACTCAATTATGTTCATCATATTTATATTTGATGTTCATCAACTAGAATTGTTCATTGTTGATTCTAAAATGTTCATTATTTTTGCATTTAGTGTACTTGTAAATTATATACATAAATAACAAAATAAATAATTTTCATGATAATCAAAACAATATTCATTGGTTAAATTCAAGATGTTCATCATATAGAAAAGAAAACAAACAAATATTCATTGCATAAAAATGAAATGTTTATCATGCAGAATTATAATGTTAATCAATCTTAACAATTTAATATTGCATGAATAATTCCAAAAAAGTTAAAGAAATAATGTTTTAATATTTAATTGTTAAATATTAAATATTCATGTTCGACATGCAATATGTTCATCATATTTTCAAAGAATTATAGATATATATTTTTCAAAACAAAATGGATTTCAAATAACTGTTATCCCATTTCCAAAACAAACAAATTTCATAAATTGTAAACCCTAAAAATTTGATTAAACCCTAATGCCTAATCGGTAAAACATTAAAATATGATTAAATGATAACAATAAAGTGAAAGAATTTTGAATAGTAACGTAAAAGTCAGAAAAACTAAAACAAAAAAAAAAAAAGTTGAAGAAAACTTACGAGAAAAATGGGATAGAGTTTATGAACATGATGAATGTAGACAATGTTGGGAAGCGACAAGCAAACTTGAACTCTCAAAGGCTGAGAAAGAAGAGGAAAATGGGAGAAAGTTGGAGAATGGGTGAAAATAGGGATGAATGGTCCAATTTGCATGGGCAAAATGGAAGCTTAAGGAGCAAACAATTGTTTTTTTAATTTTTTATTTTAATAACTATTTTGGAACGACACATTTTTTAAGATGGTATTATCCCTCACATGTGGTAGGGACTACTGATGCATGCTAAATGATTATATCGAAATGCTCATTATTTATATGTACAATATTCATTACATTTTTTGAAATGGTATTGTACGAGTTAATTTGTTCATTAAAAAATATAACCTTTTTTCACAAATCTTGATATTGATTATTTTCTACTTGATATCTTCTATTTTTTCTTTGATTATGATTCATTTGGTGCAAAATTTATGTGATTATTCCTCCTCTATTACAAAATTTGGAAATTATGATTCATTCTTGTGTAATTTTTATTTGTTTTATTCATATTCATAGATTATTACAAAAATATTCATTAGTTATATGAAGAATATTCATCATTTATAACATTCACGTTCATTACTTTTTCATGTAATATTATACATAAGTTAATTTGTCTATTGAAAACATATAGCCTTCTTTTTTATAAAGTTTGATGTTCATTGCTTAGTATTTAATATTTTTTATTGTTTCTTTGATTTTGATTCATTATGATGCAAAACTTATCTGATTATTCCCTCTCTATTGCAGAATCTCAAAATTGTGATTCAATTTGTTCATATTCATTGATTATTGCCAAAATATTCATTATTTCTATCCACAATCTTCATCATATCATATTATATTGTACATGAGTTAATTTGTGGATTAAAAACATATATGCTTTTTTAAATAAAAATAAAACTTATTTATTTTTATATAAAAACAAAACTTTTAAAATTTGAATTAAATCAAGGTAAGTAATAGAAAATCTGAATCTAACTACCTGAATATTGGATCAATTTATTCTAGCAAGAGTAATAAAGAGACAAGAACAACAAAATGTCAAAATAAAAAAGAAACAAAAAGAGATGTGTGTTGGCCTAGAGCACCAAGAATGAGGTTGAATTGGTGGGTTGTTTTAAAATTAAGAAGAAGATTTATGTGTCTGGGAAGTGAAGAAAGAGATGAGAAGAATCAACATAAAGGTTTATAGTGGTTCGAGTATTAACAAACCCTACATCCACTCCTCAATTTTAGACAATTAGGTATTTCACTCAACTAACCTGGTGTTTCCAAGCTCATACCAAACTTATACAACTTATGTTTTATGACTAACACAAAATCCTCAGAACTTGTGTTTTCTAGGCTCACACACAAACCTCTTACAAGTGTTTTTAGGCTCACACTACAACCTCTTACAAGAGTTTTAGAATCCAGGCTAACTTCCAACCTTCTTACAATGGTGTTTATTGCTCACACCAAATAATCAACAACGCTTAAAGAAGGGTAAAAGAATGAGTAGCAAATTAGCAAGAGTTTGGTTACAATCAATTCAATTCTCTTGCATTTATATTTGTTTGGTGGAGTATTTATAGCCACATCCACCAAAGAGACGTTACTCTAAAACTATCCCTAAACATCCAAGTTGTGTTGGGCAGATTTTGCATTAAATGTTTGTCAGGCATAAGTCACAGTCGCTACTATCATTTCGCAGTGATGAATTTTCAATTTGCACTGAGGAGCCGAAAATCGCAGCATAGAATCTCATTCTGTGTCTAATGGTTAGTCCCTGTGTCACTCATCCATTGGTGTCCAAAAAAAATAGTCATTGTATTCTACATGCTTCTTAAAAGTTGCGGTTGCGAGTTGTCTTTGCCTTGGACGCGACTGAAACTGTGAATTCCTCTATTTGATGAAGAAATTACAACTTCTTGAGTAGCGGTCGCAGCCAGAAATTCACTTTCGCGATTTTTAATAGCCACCGGTTACCTTGGACACTTGGCATGTTGTGGATATGGCTTTGGTTCCGTCCTTTGTCATTATGAAATTCACGGTCGTGACACAGGATGTGATAGCCATTACAAATTCCTTTATGACTCAAACTCATTTCCTTCGGCTAAGTCGCAACTATGAATTTGCCCATAAATTCCTCTAGCCTAGCTCCTTCCATCCTTATAGCTTATTCACAATAGTGATTTAGGGGATACAAGCCGCGAATTTTGACAACCTCTATTGTCAAGATCAATGAATACTGATCAATCTCTATTGTCAAGATCAAAAGAGGTTCATGACTTAGGTTTAACCAACCTAGTCCAATAATCTCCCCCATTTTTATTTTGATAACTTAGATTGATCTCAAGGAAAAACAAATGCATGAGTTGTGAAGTTGGGATGGTTAATGATGAAATGATCAATGAATACTTAAAGAAATTCTCGTCAATGATCAAAGAAAATTCTAAGTACTCTAAGTTTGAAAAAAAATGCTCCCCCTCAACTTATGCTTTTCTACATTACTTGTTTTCTCTCTGTTGTCCCTTGGCACCAAGAAAGGGGGTTGAATTGGTGTTTTAAAAATTTAAAGACAAAGAAGTGTGGAAGAAGAATGAGTAGAATGGAGACAACGATTTATAGTGGTTCAGATATAATCGACCCTACAATCACTCCCCAATTTACCAATTGGGTATTTTCACTATCTCAAAGTGTTTTCAAGCTCACACACAACCTCACTCAAGTGTTTCACTAGGCTCACACTTAAACCTTTCTTGAAGTGTTTTTACAAGCTAACACTACAACCTCACAACTTGGTGTTTAATGCTCACACCTAACACTTACAATTTCATAAAGAAAATTGAAGAAAATGAGTAGCAAAGACTGGGAGCTTTAATGACTTGTAATAAATTTCTTAGCAACCTTATTCATGGCTATTTAGTGAAGCATTTATACCCAAACTTCACCAAACAGACGTTGCAGAACATGGCTCACCAAATCTTTGACAGATTCTGCATTAAATGCTTGACAGTTTCAATTCGCGGTCGCTACTACTCATTAGCGGCCGCGAAATCCAAATTTCTAAAGGAAAATCTCGTTTGTGTCTAACGGCTAGTCCACATGGTAGCTTTTGATTAGTTCTCCGGGAAAATATAGTCATTGCCCTTTTACCTACTTTCAGAAGTCACGGTTGCGAGCTTTCTTGTACAGGACGCGGTAGAGGACATGAATTCGTCTGCCAAAAATGGTTTTCTTCTTCTTCATGATTCACGGTCGCTACCAGTAAGATACCTTCATGAAATTTGACTTCCAACGGTCTGCTGGAACACGTGTCATGTTGTGACTGTGGACTTGCTTCCCTCCTAAGTCACTTAGAAATTCGTGGTCGCGACTAGGGTGTGACACACACCGCAATTTCATCTGTCAATTTTAGACTCCTTTATTTAGATGAATCGCGGTTGAGAATAGCTCTGCAATTTTGCCTATCTACTTTCTAGCAATGCTTCTTTACAGATAGCGGTCGCGAATACAAAGTAGCGGTCACGAGTTAGAAGTCACTTTTTCATACTTAAAGATTTTTTAGCTACATCCAACTTCCAATTTAGATAAAACCTAAAGGCTACAAAATAACACTAATTTGAAATATTACACATGATCAATCTCCTTTGTCAAGATTAAAAGAGGTCCAAGACTTGGGTTAATTATCCTAGTCCAGCACTCTCCATACTTCACTCTCCCTCTTTGGCAAGATCAAAAAGAAGGTAAATATTGAAGAGTAGATGAAATGCATAAAGGTGAGAGAAAGTGATAATAGTTCACATAGTCATAATAAATGCAATCACATAAAAAAAAATTGCAATCATATAGCATATGAGACAAAGAATTGCAAATTAAATAGTTTTATTTATTTATAAACTGTGGGACCAACAGTGTTTACATCAAGAAATTTAAAAACACAACAAAGAAAGAAAAACAGAAATCCTAAAGACAATTTAAAATATAGGAGAACTGTTATCATCTCTAGAATCATCTTGATCTTCATTATCCCCATCTCCCTTAGCTTCATCACCTTTCTCAACTTTTTGATTGTCCTCCTCTCCGGTGTGTCCTCCCAATCTTTAAATTTTGGAAGATGGTAGGGTGGAGCACCTACTTTCTCTTATAAATCCACCAAATCATTGTGTAGGTGGGAAAAGAGAAGAAATTTTCTCTTGAGCATCCTCATCACCTTGTCCAATTTTTAGTTGATAGTGGCAAGAGAGATTTTGGACTTAGGTTTTAGTTGAGGAGGTAGGACTAGTTATTCTCCATCTTCAATGACAAGCCTTTTTCTTTTGGAGGCTTGGGATGTTTCCAACCTTTTTGCTCCAAAAGCACCCGGA
Organism: Omphalea diandra; assembly: GCA_949677035.1. Classification (NCBI taxonomy): domain Eukaryota; kingdom Viridiplantae; phylum Streptophyta; class Magnoliopsida; order Malpighiales; family Euphorbiaceae; genus Omphalea; species Omphalea diandra. The sequence goes on along the minus strand of CATIWR010017176.1, from coordinate 12,888 downwards.
GTATAAGTATAAAAAACATGGTGAATAGTTTTAGCATTGATGAGGTAAGTAAGGTCCAGAAAGTTTTGAGAGGGAAGAAGCTTTTTAGTGAGGAATTTTTAGTTTCTCATTAAGACCACTAATATAATTGTAGATGGCAGTAACATGAGAAGGGAGAAGAAACTGACTCTTAGATTTGGTGCTCATATGAATTAGTTGATCCATAAGATATCAGCCAGTTTTTATAGGCTTGTTTTTTACAATGCAGAAAAGGAAAGCAAGATCTTTTTGGGACACTTTTTTGTTAAGTTAACAGAGAAGGTGATGATACGATGAAATAGCCAAAAAGGTAGGGTTCGAATGTATTTGGCTAAGGAAGTTTTGGGGTCATGTTTGGTCTTAATGGAAATCTCAGACCAAAACACAGAATAGATAACATCAAAAGCAAAAATGATGAATGGAATGGCATCTCTAACTTAAAGGTTGAAAAGATTGGATAATTGTTCAAAGGTGATGAAATAAGGGTCTCCAAAAGCATAAAATACTAACCCGTATTAGCCAGCACAAGATTTGACTTTTCAACTTAGAGTCACGGTGCACATAAACTCTCACACAATTTTTTCATATCCGAGCTCATCATGAAATATGAATTCGTTCTACTCTAGGTTAGAAAAAAATGTGTGGATTTCGTCTTTGATTCCCAACGACTCAAGAAGAAAGATAGAAGGGATTTTGTTTGGAAGGATGATTTTAGAGGCATTTGTTTTATAGCAATCCTTCTCTTCTTTTGTAATCCCTTTCATTTAGTGTAGAGCTAGGAGTCCTGAAAGTTGTGCTACTGCCTTTCCCTTCTCTACTCTTAAAGCTTTCTTAGGAGCTATTTATGAGTTAAAGGAAGATTTGAAGATTTGAGAGTAAGAAAGAGTATGGATAGAGATAACTTAGCAAGAGTGATAAAATTCACTGTTTAGGGGCTTTATATAGGCCAAGAAGGGTGTCAAGATGACTAAAAATGGTCAGAAATGAATTAAATGAAGGAGTGCAATGGTTAGCAATCAAATCACTTAAATGTGTTACAGTTGCCCAAATTCGCAATCGTGATATGAAAGTCGCGATCTTTAATTCTGAAAAATGTGAGTAACGAACAAATCCTTGGGAAATGGCATGTTCAACGGTCAAAAGTTTTGAAATTTGAACAAATTAGTGGTGAAGAGTGAATTTCTTGACTGCGAATTACAAGGCAAAAGGATAACTATGAAACTTTAAGACTTGACATCTAACATTGTGATCCACTTTGATATTTTGATATTTAATTCATGCAAGTTGGCATTGAAAAGCACAATTACACATGAAATTAAGACATCTAAAAGAATAAACATCATACACATCAAAAGGCAATCATTTAATCATGGAATAATGCAACATGTAAGATGATCTAAATTTTTCACTTTAAGGAGCTTCCATCAAGCATTCCTAATTCTTTCTTAATGAAGTTCATCCTTTCTTCATTAAGAGATTTAGTGAAAATGTCCACAAGTTGATGATTTGTGCCTATAAACTCTAACATAACATCACCATTTTGGATATGATCTCTAAGAAAGTGATGCCTAATGTCAATATATTTGCTCTTAGAATGTTGGATGGGATTTTTTGAAAGATTAATTGTACTTATGTTGTCACATTTGATGGGAATGTGATCAACAACTTTTTCATAATCCTTTAATTGTTGTTTCATCCAAAGGATTTGGATGCAACAACAACCTACAGCTACATACTCAGTTTTGGCAATGGATAAGGCAACTAAAACTTGTTTCTTGTAAACCAAGATACTAAACATTCTCCTATAAATTGGCAATTTTCAGAAATGCTCTTTCTATCTAAAACACTATCAGCATAATCTGCATCCTAGTAACCTATGAGACTAAATGGAGAATCTTTAGAATACCACAACTCTAAATGCAATGTGCCATGTAAATATTTGAAAATTCTTTCGACAGCATTAAAATGTAATTCTTTAGGACAATATTGAAATCTAACACACATGCATACGCTAAACATTATATCAAGTTTAGAAGTGGTAAGATAAAGTAGAGAACCGATCATACCTCGATATCTCTTCTCATCAACTGTCTTACCTGATTCATCCTTGCCCAATTTGATGGTAGCACTAATTGGTGTTTTTGCTACTTTACATCCATCCATGCCAAATTTCTTGAGAATGTCCTTTGTGTATTTGGCTTGGTTAATAATGATCCCTTCTTTGGTTGCTTGATTTGAAAACCAAGGAAAAACTTGAGCTCTCTCATCATGCTCATCTCGAATTCCCTAGTCAGACACTTAGCAAACTCCTCACATAGAGATTCATTAATAGCACTAAAAATGATGTCATCAACATAAATTTATACTATTAGTGTATCATGATTATGCCTTTTTACCAATAATGTTGTGTCAACCTTCCCCTTTTCAAAATCATTTTTCAAAAGAAAAGAACTAAGCCTTTCATATCAAGCTCTTGGAGTTTGTTTCAAACATATAAGGCTCTATTCAATTAAAAAACATAATTTGGAAAACTATGAGATTCAAAACTAGGAGGTTGTTTAACATATACTTCCTCCTCAATGACACCATTTAGAAAAGCACTCTTGACATCCATTTGAAAAAGTTTAAAATTCATATGACATACAAAAGCCAAAAGAATTCTAATGGCCTCTAACCTTACTACAGAGGCATATGTTTCATCACAGTTTATGCCTTCCTCTTAGTTGTAACCTTTTGCAACCAATCTACCCTTATTCCTAGTGATGAACCCTTGCTCATCTAACTTGTTCCTAAACACCCATTTGCAACCTACAATTAGGTGTTCCCTATGCCTAGGAACAAGTCTCCACGCATTGTTTCTCTTAAATTGGTTGAGTTTCTCTTGCATAATAATCACCCAACTCTCATCATCAAGAGCCTCATTAATAGATTTCGGCTCAAATTAAGAAACAAAGGCAAGATTATTATCTAAAAACTTAAGTTGAGATTTAGTACTTACACCCTTTGAAGTATCACTAATGATTAAATTTTAGGTTGATGCTTGGAAAATATCCAATCCTTTTGTAGATCTTAATTTGGCAATTCTTCTTATTGATGATGTGGTTTATCTACTCTTGATGAGTTGTCCTCATCATTATCCCTATATTCCTCTCTTGTAGTGTGCTCTAATTCTAATTTCTCAAAGTTACCTACAAGATTATCAACAAAAGAATCTTTCCAAGATCAAGCTTACTAGATTCATCAAATACAAGATGCGTAAACTCTTCAATAACTATTGAACTCTTATTAAAGATCCTATAAGCCTTGCTAGTGGCAGAATAACCTAAGAATATGCCCTTATTTGTATTGGAGTCAAATTTTCCAAGATTATCCTTGGTATTTAAAATATAGCACTTGCATCCAAATAGTCTTAGGTATGACATCTTAGGCTTTTTACCATTCTATAGCTCATAAGAATTTTTATTGAGAATGGGTCTTTTGAAAACTTGATTTTTAATATAACACGAAGTATTGATAGCTTCAGCCCAAAAGCAATTTGGCAAAACATACTCATTTAGCATAATTCTAGCCATCTTTACTAGTGTTCTATTTTTCCTCTCTACAAAACTATTTTGTTATGGTGTTCTAGGAGTTGAAAAGTTATGAAAAATCTCATTCTCTTGGCAATAAGATTCAAAAGACTCATTTTGAAATTCCTTTTCATGGTCACTTCTTATTAAAGAAATGAAGTAACCCATTTCATTTTGAATTCTTTTTGCAAAGCTTTTAAAAGCATCAAAAGTATCATACTTATGAGCTAGAAAGGACACCTAAGTAAACCTAAAGTAATCATCAACTAGGACTAGTGCATAATGTTTCCCACCTAAACTAGACTTCTAGTAGGTCCTATCAAGTTCATATGAATTAATTAAAGAGATTTAGATGTACTTACAACATTTTTTGCTTTGAAGGAAGATTGATGTTACTTCCCCATTTTGCAAGGATGACATGTCTTGTCTTTAGAACACTTTAGCTTTGGAAGACCTTGCATTAGCTTTTCTTTTGATAAGCTTTGTAAGAGCTCCATGCTAGCATGTCCAAGCCTTTTATGCTATAGCTAAGATTCATTACTAAAACACACCAAACACTTAAAATATTGATTAGCCACATTGTCTAAGTCAATTAGTTAGGTATTACCTTTCCTTTCACCCCTGAAAACTAACTTTTTATTTACTAAAGTGGTAACTCGACATTCTCTAAGTTCAAAAGTGACTTTATTACCTTTGTCACATAATTGACTTACACTAAACAAATTATGTTGCAAACTATCAACAAGTAAAACATCATTAATCAAAGAACAACCATTCTTACCAATGGTCTCAATGTTAATTACCTTGCCCTTCGCATTGTTACCAAATATGACATTAACACTTTCTTTTTCCTTTAAGGCCATGAAGAGCTTTTTATTGCCCGTCATGTGCTTTGACCATCCACTACCCACACGCCAACCATTTGCTTTATTGGTGGCTACCAAACATCCTTATAAAACACAAATAAATCATCTTTGCTTTGGTACCCATATATACTTGGGTCCTGAGGGGTTAGGTTTTGAAGGATCCTCCAACTTGAGATGAGCCTTCCTTATGAAACAATAAACATTTATGTTTCCATACCTCATGCAAGAATGCCATTAGAGTTTAGACTTATATGTCTCTCTTTTATGCATTGTCTTAGTATGAGTGGGAGGTTTTTTCATACCAACATGATGTGTGTGAGAGCATGAACATGTATGAATGAGTGTATGAGTGAATTTTTTGTGTGTTAAAATTAACATGCCTTTTATTGTACATGTATGCATGGTTAGCCTTCTTATAAATAGGCTTAGGGCCTTGTTGCACCTTTTCTTTGGCCTTAGGCAATGGGAGTTTAGTGCCTTAGGCACTTTTCTTTCCAATAACCTCAATACTTAAAGTATGAGATGTTGAGGCCTTGATGAAAGTTGTGAGTAAGGGAGTAGAAGTAGAAGAGGCTCTATTGAAGCCTAGACTATGCCTAAACAAGGGAGGTCTTTGTGATATAATGAGTGTATCCAAAGCTTCCTTACCCTTATGGAACTTAGAAATAGAGTTTCTAAGCTCAATGACTTCTTTTTTCAAAAAGTCATTCTCTTTTCTCAATAAAACTAGAGATAAAGATGATTTGGAAAGACTTTCCATTGATTTCTTGAGTTCTTCATTTGAAGCCCTCAATTCACTTACAAGACTAGTTGGGGATTTGAATTCATCCTCCAATTTAGTGCATTTCTTCTTGTAAGTTTTCATTTGTGACTTGTATTTTTCACATTTCATGGTGAGAGCCTCTAAAAGCTCATCATCCACATCATCTAATTCATCAAGTTCAGAATAGAAGTAAGGTGAAAAGCCTACCTCATTAGATGAATCCTCTTGAGCCATAAAGCAAAGGTTTACAACCTCTTCCTCTTCATCTTTATCACTTGAGCTATCATCCTAAATGGCTTTGAAACTCTTTCTTTTTACTTTGTCCATTTTCTTCTTCTTTTTTAACTTAGGGCAATCATATTTGATATGGTCTTACTTACCACATTCATAGCAAGTGACATCATTTGATCTCTCTTTGGGAGTTGGACTTGTTTTCTTATAGTTCTTTCTTTCTTTTCTTCTTTTAATCAGTTCCTTGGTTCTTCTAGAAAGCATTGCAAGTTCCTCCTCCTCCTTGTCATTCTCCTCTTCACTTGAGACTACTTCCACTTCCTTCTCTTTAGATAAAGATTTGAGTGACAAGGTCTTCCTTTCTTGTTTTTCTAATTTTTCTCCTTGACCCCTCATTCTCTTCATTTCTTTATCCTTCTTTAAGGCTAACTCATGAGTCAAGAGTTTGCCTATTAAGACATCTATTGGCACCTTCCCTATCTCCAAGTTAGACTCTTAGATATTACACACTCCAGCACCAAATTTTTCAAAAGGTAAAGATTTTAGAATTTTAGAGTTTACCTCATGATTGGTGAGAATCTTCTCAAACTTCATCATGTTAGTGATAATAACAAAGAGTCGATTTGTCATATCTGTTATGTTTTCTTCCTACTTAATCATGGAAAGCTCTCACTCTATCACGTACATCTCAAGTCTGCTGGATTTAACCAAGGTGTTGCCCTCATGATGGTTCTCCAAAACCTTTTGAATACCATGAGCAGTAAGGCAATGTTAAACCCTTCCAATTTATTCTCTTGAGAGAGAGCTTAAAAGGATTGTCATGGCTCTCTTATTTCTACCATTGGATCTTTTGTGTGCTTTAATCCACTCCTTTCTAAGGATTAGCTCCTCACTTTCATCTACTACTTCGTTGGGTGGGTTCCACTCCTTTGCAACAATATCCCATAGATCTACCACATTTGTATCTAGATAGATTTTCATCCTATACTTCCAATGAGCATAGTTTGCTTAATCAAAATATAGTTTAAGGTGAGTGTGGATTCCTTCTTGTGCCATGATCTTTACTCACACAATTCAGCTTTTTAGTGAGACTTGGCTCTGATACCACTTATTAGCCTAGGGCATCAAGAAGGGGGTTAAATTGATGGGTTGTTTTAAAATCAAAAAGAAAATTTATGTGTTTATAAAGTGAAGAATGAGATGAGAAGAATCAACATAAAGGTTTATAGTGGTTTGGGTGTTAACAAACCCTATGTCCACTCCCCAATTCTACACAATTAAGTATTTCACTCAACTAACCCGATGTTTCCAAGCTCACACCAAACTTATACAACTTGTGTTTTATGGCTCACATAAAACCCTTACAACTTATAACTTATATTTTCTAGGCTCACACAAAAACCATTTACAAGTGTTTTTAGGCTCACACTACAACCTCTTGCAAGAGTTTTAAAATTTAGGCTAACTCTTAACCTTCTTACAATGGTGTTTATTGCTCACACCAAACAATCAACAACACTTAAAGAAGAGTAAAAGAATGAGTAGCAAATTGGCAAGAGTTTAGTTACAATTAATTCAATTCTCTAACATTTATATCTGTTTGGTGGAGTATTTTAGCCCACATCCACCAAAGAGACGTTATTTTAAAACTATCCCCAAATCTCTAATTTGTGCTAAACAGATTTTACATTAAATGTTTGTCAAGCATAATTTACGATAGCTACTATCATTTCGTAGTTATGAATTTTCAATTTGCACTGAGAAGCTGAAAATTTTGGCTGAGAACCCTATTTTGTGTCTAACAGCTAGTTCACGTCTCAATCATCCATTGGTTGGTGAAGAAAAATAGTCATTGTGTTTTGCTTGCTTCTTAAAAGTCACGGTCGAGAGTTATCTTTGCCTTAGATGCAATTGAGACCGCGAATTTCTCTGATTGATGAGGAAATTACAACTTCTTGAATAGCGATCACAACCAAAAATTCACTCTTGTGATTTTTTATAACCAATGGTTACCTTGGACACTTGGCGTGTTGCAGTTGTGGCTTTGGTTCCCTCCTTTGTCACTATGAAATTTGAGATTGTGACATAAGATGTGATAGCCACCATGAATTCCCCTATGACTCAAGCTCATTTCCTTCGACTAAGTCGCATCTGCAAATTCACCCGTGAATTCCTCTAGCCTAGATCCTTTCATCCTTATAGCTTATTCACGACCACGATTTAGGCGATACAAGCCATAAATTTGGATGACCTTCATAAACTTGGAGACTTTGATTTCCATCCAACTTCTAATTGGAAAATTATCTTATAAACTGCAAAACAACACTTAATGAAAATATTAAAACTAATCAATCTCTATTGTCAATATCAAAAGAGGTTCATGACTTTAGTTTAACCAATCTAGTCCAATAATGTGAATTGTTAAAATATGATTATTGGACTAAGGTAGTTAACCCAAGTCTTGGACCTCTTTTGATTTTGACAAAAGAGATTGATCATGTCTAATATTTCAAATTAGTGTTATTTTGCAGCCTTTAGTTTTTATCTAAGTTGGAAGTTGGATGTAGCTAAAAAATCTTCAAGTATGAAAAGTGACTTCTAAATCGCGACCGCTACTTTGGATTCACAACTGTTATCTGTGAAGAAGTATTGCTAGAAAGCAGATAGGCGAAATTATGGAGCTATTCTCGGCCGCGATTCATCCAAGTGAATGAGTCCAAAATCGACAGATGAAATCGCGGTGTGTCATGCCCTAGTCACTGCCGCGAATTTCAAAGTGACTCAAAAGGGAAGCAAGTCTACAGTCATAACATGGCAAGTGTCCCAGCAGACCATTGGAAGTCAAATTTCGCAGAGGCATCTTATTGGTAGTGACCGCGAATCATAAAAAAGAAGATGACCATCTTCGGCAGACGAATTCGCGTCCTTCTGTCGCGGCCTGTACAAGAATGATCGCGACTGCGACTTATGAAAGTAGGTGAAAGGCAACGACTATATTTTCCTGGTGAACTAATCAAAAGTTGTCACGTTGACTAGCCGTTAGACACAAATGGGATTTTTCTTCAGAAATTTGGATTTCGCGACCGCTAATAAGTAGTAGCAACCACGAATTGAGACTATCAAGCATTTAATGCAGAATCTGTCAAGCATGTCTTAAAGTTTTTGTGTGCTATGTTCTGTAACATCTCTTTGGTGAAGTTTGGGTATAAACACTCCATCAAACAGCCATGAATAAGGTTGATAAAAAATTTATTACAAGTCATTAAAGCTCTTAATCTTTACTACTCATTTTCTTCAATTTTCTTTATGAAATTGTAAGTGTTAGGTGTGAGCATTAAACACCAAGTTATAACGTTCTAGTGTTAGCTTGTAAAAACACTTCAAGAAAGGTTTAAGTGTGAGCCTAGTGAAACACTTAAGTGAGGTTGTGTTAGCCTAAAAATACATTGTTGTAAGGTTATATGTGAGCCATCAAACACAAGTTGTACAAGTTGGGTGTGAGCTTGAAAACACCTTGAAATAGTGAAATACCCAATTGGTAGATTGGGGAGTGGATGTAGGGTCGATTATACCCGAACCACTATAAATCATTGTCTCAATTTTACTCATTCTTTTTCCCCTCTTCTTTGTCTTTTAAATTTTTATACACCAATTCAACCCCCATTCTTGGTGCCAAGGGACAACAAGTGGTATCAGAGCAAGGTTTTCACAAATCAAACCTTCATTAGGTGAAACAAGATTATGGCATAAGAAGCAATCTACTCATACCTAAGGTCATATTTTGATGGAACCAGATTATACTCATCAAATGTATAGGATGGAGATCTATCTTGACAGAGATGTGGTGGACCTTTAGGATGTGGTAATCAAGGAATAGAAGCCTTCTACCAGAGTTATGGATGGCAATGAAGAATTAATCCCAAGGGATGAATGGATTGAAGCTAACCGGAAGTCAAATGGCAAGAACAAGAGGGCAATGACCATTCTCCTAAGCTCACTTTCTAAAGAAGAGATTGGGAGAGTGCAACATTGTCAAACCGCACATGCCATATGGAAGACTCTAGAGAATTATCATAAAGGCACAACTCTAGTGAAGTCAAGCCATTTGGAGATGTATGTCACTGAATGGGAACTCTTCATGATGAAGGATAATAAGAACATTACGGAAATGACCAACCGGCTCTTGTCCATTGTCACCAACATGAAGAAGTTTGGAAGAGCACTCATATATTATGAAGTAAAGACCAAAATCCTTAAAACTCTTCCACTTGACAAATTTAGGGCTAGGGTGTGCAGTATTCAAGAGTCCAATTCAGAGATTGAAAAAGTCTCAACCGATGCGCTCATTGGCAAGCTTTTGACTCATGAGCTAGCTATTCAAAAAGATGAGCAAATGAAGAAGCTAAGGGGTCAAGGTGAAAAACCAAAAAAGAGAACCATAAGTCTCAAAGCTTCAACGAGAGAGAAAGAAGTAGATATCTCCTCAAGTGAAGAGGATAGTGATAAAGAAGGAGAAGAGCTAGCCATGCTCTCAATGAGAACCAAGGAGTTGCTAAGGAGAAGAAAAGAAAGAAGAGTCTTCAAGAAATCTACCCAAAGTCCAAAAGAAAGAACAAATGATGTCACATGCTATGAATGTGGCAAACTAGGGCACATGAAGCATGAATATCCGAAGACAAAAAAGAAGAAGAGATGCGACAAAGAAAAGATGAAAAGCTTCTCCGCTACTTGGGATGATGACTCAAGTGAAGATGAGGAAGAAAAAGAAGAGGCCAACATATGCTTCATGGCACTAAGGGACTCTTCACAAGAGGTAGGTACATCTTCCCACTCCAATTCTGATTATGAGGTAGATGATATAGATGAAGAGCTTTTAGAAGCTCTAACTATGAGGTGTGACAAGTATAAGTCACAAGTTAAAACCTATAGGAAGAAGTGCTCTAAACTAGAAGATGAGTACAAGTCTCTAAATGAGCTTGTAAAAGAATTGAGGACTTTTAATAAAGAACTCAAAAAATCTGTTGAAAAATTATTTACATCATCTTCTTTCTTAGCCTCACTTAGAAAAGAGAATGACTCTCTTAAAGGAGAAGTCATTCAGCTTAGAAGCTCAATCTCCAAATTCTATAAAGGAAAATAGGCTTTAGACACTTATTGTGTCACAAAGACCACCTTTAATTAGGCACGGTCTAGGTTTTAATGGAGCTTCATCATCTTCTACAACTATATTTGTTAAAGCTTCACAACCTCAAACCTCAAGCATTGAGGTGATTAGGAAGAAAAATGCTCCTAACACTAAGCCTCCTAAGCCTAAAGGTAAAGGGAAGGCTCCCCAAGGCTCTAGAGCTAAGACTCAAAGAGCTAATCATGCTTATATGTATAACAAAAGGCATAATCATCCTCATAGAAAATCCTCTACCCCTACTCATCATACGTGTCCATGCATGCATTCATATGACCATGGTATGAGAAGGCTTCTTACTCATACAAAATTCATGCATAGGAGAAAGGATAAGAATGCCACTATTGCATGAAATATGGGCATATCAACATACATTGCTTCATTATGAAGGCTCACCTCAAGCTAGAGGACCCTTCAATCACTAACCCCCTGGGACCCAAGCATGTTTAGGTACCAAAGAAAAGGTGGTTGACTCGTATTTTGTAGGGAAATGTGACTACCACCAAAGCAAGTAATTAGCATGTGGATAGTGGTTGCTCAAAGCATATGACCGGAAATAAAAGACTATTCACATCACTTAAGGAGAAAGAAGGTGGAGATGTCACATTTGGTAACAATGCCAAGGGTAAGATAATTGGCATTGGTACCACAGGTAAGGATGGTTATTCATTAATTGATAATGTCTTATTAGTTAGTAGCTTACAACATAATTTGTTGAGTGTAAGTTAATTGTGTGATAAAGGTAATAAGGTCACCTTTGATCCTATGGAATGCCGAGTTACCATTTTGGTGGTTGATGAGGTTATTTTTAAGGGTGAAAGAAAAGGCAATACCTACTCAATTGACTTAGATAATTTAGCTAACCAATCTTTCAAATGTCTCATATTTTTAAGCAATAAAGCTTGGTTATGGCATAGAAGGCTTGGGCATGCAAGCATGGATCTTCTTCAAAGCCTATTCAAAAGGAAGTTAGTGGAAGGTCTTCCCAAGCTGAAATTCACTAAAGATAAGACATGTGGCCCATGCCAAATGGGGAAGCAACATTAAGCATCCCACAAAGCAAAAAATGTTGTAAGTACATCTAGACCACTTCAACTTATTCACATGGACTTGATAGGACCTACTAGGAATGCTAGCTTAGGTGGAAAGCATTATGCACTAGTCCTTGTAGATGACTACTCTAGGTTTACTTGGGTATCTTTTCTAGCTCATAAGACTGATTCTTTTGATGCTTTTAAAAGCTTTGCAAAAAGAGTTTCAAATGAAAAAGGTTACTTCATAACTTCTATTAGAAGTGACCATGGAAAAGAATTTCAAAATGAATTATTTCAAAATTATTGTTTGGAGAATGGAATTTTTCATAATTTTTCAACTCCTAGAACACCTCAACAAAATGGTGTTGTAAAGAGGAAAAATAGGACTTTAGTAGAGATGGCTAGGATAATGCTCAATGAGTATTCATTACCTAATTACTTTTGCGTTGAAGCCATCAATACCTTATGTTATATTGCAAATAGAGTTTTTAAAAGACTCATTCTCAATAAAACCTCTTATGAGCTATGGAATGGTAGAAAACCCAAGATCTCATATCTAAGAGTTTTTGGATGTAAGTGTTATATTTTGAATACCAAGGATAATCTTAGGAAATTTCATTCCAAGACTAATGAAGGAATCTTTTTAGGCTATTCCACCTCAAGCAAGGCATAAAAAGCATTCAATAAAAGTTTTATGATAGTTGAAGAGTCTATGAATGTTGTTTTTGATGAATCTAGTAAACTTGATCTTGGGAAAGGTACTTTTGTTGATAATCTTGTAGGTGATCTTGAAAAGCTAGAGTTAGAGGATACTACAAGAAGAGATGATAAAGAAGAAGGTGAATCATCAAGAATGGATGAGGAACCACAACTTCAACAAGAGGATGAACCAAGGCAAGAGCGACCCAAAGATTGGAGATTCTCCAAGTATCACCCCAAAGACTTGATCATTGGTGATACATCAAAGGATGTAAGTACTAGATCTCAATTACATCATTTAGATAATAATCTTGCATTTGTTTCTCAATTAAAGCCAAAATCAATTGATGAGGCCATTAAAGATGAAAGTTGGGTACTTGCTATGCAAGAAAAACTCAACCAACTTGAGAGAAACAAAGTATGGGAACTTGTCGTTAGGCCTAAAAATCACCCAATTATAGGTAGTAAGTGCATGTTTAGGAACAAGTTAGATGAGCAATGTGTCATCACTAGAAAAAAAAAAAAA